>JASAND010017396.1:0-51283 GCA_030248195.1 Trissonchulus latispiculum | reverse complement strand
AGGATGTGGAAAATAAAGAAAGAAATGAAAAGCCTACATAAGAGAACCTGAGATTAAAGCTATTACTTAAATACCTATAGTAACGTTTCTACTGCAGAACTTTATAATCTGCAGATATATGTATGATTTTATTTCATTGTGAAAAAAGAGTTATGCCAAGTGAGTTGCTCTTTATACTGAGCTTTGAACCTATCCAAACTACGCTATAGATTATCTTCTACTACCACATATAATCCACTATCAAAGGGACTTTACCACAGACTCTCTACACATGTCATGTGGAGTGGAGCATGAGTGACCGCGAATATGGGTTGTTCAGCGAAGCTGGTCCATATTAGTGCGCTTTTAACCTAGTCCTCCTGGCATTTACAACCTGCCCCTCCCATATTAACGTTTTAAAACCTAGTCCTCTGTCCATTTACAACCGAATGTCACCCATATTGCATTTTTCATGCTCCATCGGAGCATTTTTATTCTTGTCCTATTTCATTTTTAAGGTTCTCAGTAAAAGCAAAAACGTTAAGGCTGTGTGAAAGAAACTTTGAAAATTCCGCCAATCATTAATTGTCAACCGAAACTACAGAACAAAGAAGCTTGAAAAGTTCCAATTTCTTCCCTTTTCTCTTTTGACAGAAATCCAACATCCAGTATATACCCATGGCTGCAATAGTTTTAGTTACTGTATATACGTAGCATATAGTACTCTAGTGCAGCACAACCAGATCCAAACTTTACTGTCAGTGAAGGAAACTCATACAGCACGATTTGCAATGCTTTGCCGCACTTGTGTGCAAAATTTTGGACGATTGCAACTTATCTGTAGTTAGTTCTAGGCCGTGCTGTACTTCAGCAGCACTCTACTGCAGCGCAACCAGATGCAAGCTTTACTACCAGCGAAGGAAACTCATACGGTACGATTTTCAATGCTCTTCCGCACTTTTATACAAAATTTCGGACGATTGCAACTTACCTGTAGCGAGTTATAGGCCGTGCTGTACTTCAGCAGCACTGTACTGCAGCGCAACTAGATACAAACTTTACTGTCGGTGAAGGAAAGTCATACGGCACCATTTGCAGTACTCTGCCGCACTTGCATGCAAAATTTTGGACGATTGCAACTTATCTGTAGTTAGTTATAGGCCGTGCTGTACCTCTGCAGCACTGCACTGCAGCGCAACCACATAGTAACATCGTAATAAGTATACGAAACGTATCTATAATAGTTTGTCATGTCCTAAACTATCTGTATGCCGAATTTCAAATACCAGTGACGAATGAATAACTTTCTATCGACTGTGCTGTGTTTGTGGCAGCACATACAGCACGGTGGATGCTAGAGAGTGCACCAACTAACATAGCTACAGTTCCCCCTTACTCCAGACACAATTTTCACGAAGTTTCATATGTTTAGCCGTTTACAGTAAGTCTACAGACAGCGTGCTATGGTTGCTGTATAATAGTACAGCACGATAGCAGCACCGCAGAGCGCTGCGCCTATGCTCATCGTGTTCAGCGACCCCAATAACCCTTATATGCGTCCCACTAAATGGCTCAAAACAGCATATTTAGGCCTATTTTTGACTATCATCTGTAGAGTTGGGACTTGGAAAATGGCCATTTGGACCGACTAACTTTGGACCGGCCGCCAGAACGGTCCAGGACCTAAATCAAAAATCGGCGAACGTTATGACACGCTACCTATCCCAAAGTTTCTTATGCAGCAAGCCGCGTCTCTCTAACTTGTTCCCTGAGCCCTGTGGCCGTGACACAAAATTGGCCTTTTTTGACCAAAAACGCCGTTTGGCCACTTTTGGCCGGCCGCACAGGTGGCATGCCGGGCCGGGCAGCGAAAAAATATAGCGCGGGGCACATGGGACCATATCGGCATTCAGAAAATATAAACCTTTCCGGCTGAAAACGTCCACATCTTTCAAACACCTCTGCACAAAATTGCATTTTTCCAAGCGTGACTTACACAGAAAAAAAAACAAACGGACCTAACTTGTCCGGAAGCGAAAATTTTCAAAGTTGAAAATTTTGACCAAAACTTTTTTGCAACGTGTTGTACTCGTCGTGTAGATTCCAACGATACCAAACTTGCCGAGTTTCGTTCAGTATTGAGCTGGCACGGTGCTCGAACGAGTCTCAAACGGCCGCGCAGCGCGTTTTACACCCATATTATAGGGGGTCGCTCTCGCGCCCCCCTATAATATATATGACTCTAGGAGTGTATGCAACACAACTGGCGCAATGTTTAGCACGTTTTTAGTAAAATCTTCACTCAGCCCAGACATTCGCAGTGGTTTCTGCAACTTCACAGTTCAGTGAAGTTACAGTATTTAATGCATTGAAGCTGGCTCACTTAATACCACCGAAAAGTTGATGGCTGTCACTACGTCTAGCGTGATAGCATTCGGCAAGATTAACTTATATAAAAATTATCGTTATTTTCATTAGAGCTTTGTTGTCGCGGAGATGATACTCTGAATGTTAGTGTATGGAGAGTATATAACTTTCGGATGGAAGCGTAAAAAGTCTGAGGCGTATTATAACTAGAGATTTAAGTCGGATTACAAGGAATCCTATAATTTTCGTAAACAACAAAGAAATCTTCACAAATAGTGCGGGGAGAGTCTTTGAGAAAACACGAAGATTAGGAGCATAAGGTTATATTACAAACATGAGTGGTGCTGCTTTCTGAAATGCTTGGAAAGGAAGGTAACTAGTTGCTCTAAAGGTGCTGGTTCGGGTTCGACTATTTTTGGGCTTTAAAAGCGCAATTGTCGTTGAAATTGATTCAAATTTGCTACATCTGTTAGCCTGGAAAACATTTTAGAAAGTCGCAGTCTGTGTTCGGGCTTAAGCCTGATGAAGGACCACTAGCGTAGCCAGAAAAAAATTCGGAGGGGGGCAATCCATAAATGCTATGAAATTTCTACCGCAACGGAACTGTTGGTGGAAAATTTCAACTAAAATCTAGTACGTTTTGAGATAATTGTGTGCAAAAGCAGCGCCGCAGGCGAAAATTTTTCGAAATAGTTATTGACGCTGCTGCAACTCATTAAAAAATTTTTGTCTCCGATTTCGGGGGGGGGCTTGCCCCCTCGCCCCCCCCTGGCTACGCGCCTGTGACGGACTGTCCCCTCCGCAGATGTAGTCAACATTTGACTTGTCGCTCCTGGCTTCGGCCTGTGAATCCGGAGATAAGCACCGGCACCCTATAACCTTCAGTATGTTGGAGTTCTCTCCAGGGGTCACTTTATTTTTACCCTACAGACAATGTTGTCTACGATACCGAAATTTTGTTCCGATTACGTCCTCACGTGTCTGGCGTCAGAAAAAGGTTCTTACGATTTACAATTGAAAGTACAATAACTACAATACAAAATGCAATGAATTTACAACAAAAAGCGTGTTATTTAAATATCGTGATCGTGATCTGATGACATATTTACTACATATATAATTAAATTTTTTTTTAATAACACCAAAATCCATTCATGTCCCCCACTTCCCCCTCTTTCACTTTTATTAGCCTAGAAAAAGCCCAGAGAATTCGCTTCTCTGCATAATTTTTATTTGATCTTACTTGTACGTATGTTTATGTATGAAGTTGAAGTAGGGATGCGCTCAATTTTCATTTTCTATTTTAGGTAGTCGCTCTGCCCCTGCAGTGATGGCCTGGTCTGGAGAAGGATCTGCTCCGCCGTTGAGTGCCGGATTCAGTGGTAATTATTTTGACGCTACATCTTCGTCTGTGGTTGGCGGTACAAATTTAGAATCAATGTTTGCTTCACTGCCTTCTGCTCTTCCTTGCCTAAGTGGCGGAACTTCTGAAGCCAGGGCAGGTTCCGTTGGGCCGTCTGCCCAAGTGCTGTCGAATCAAATTGAAGTCGGGATGAGTAAACCAGGCGTTGATTTACCTCATTTGACATCCCTACCTCGCTATTATGGTCAGACAACGTCCTTTGCGTATCAACAGCAGCAGGAGCAGCAAATGTTGCAACAGGTTGGATCTGAGACGGCAGCCCATTCTGGTGTCCAGGCCGCTGGATTTGAGAGCTATGGAGGCTCCTACGTACCATTATCATCTATGCCAGCATCAACTCAGCAAAATCTGAGCGGGATGATGTCATCAGCGTTTCGTCCTTTGGGAGCTGGAGACGTGTCGTCTGTCAGTAATCAGTGGTTCCATTCGTCTTCGATGTTCTCTTGGTTTCCGAATGATGCGACACCACATCAGCCACAACAGCCGGCAGTTGCATACACTTTGAACTCGGCTGATCCCGCTGTACAGCATGTCTCTTCAGCAGCACCAGCCTCGACCACGATTACCTATCTGCCCACATCCTATGAAGCCTACTCTCAACTGATACCTGAGTTTGCCATCTCTGTTCAACAGTCTACAGGGGCGGAGGAATCGAAAGAAGGATTGCTTGGCACTCCGCCTCAGACCTCCGACAGTCATTGGTACGGGGTTCAGGAACAGACGACAGAATCCAGTAATTGTGGTGTCGGCGCGCCGTCTCGACAGTGTTCTGTTGATCGGTCATCAGTGGACCCAGGAAACGCTGATGCTGCGGAGGCTCCTGATCTTGTGACAAGTTCTGAATCTGGCTTTCAATTTCTGTCCGCTCTAGAGCTTCCACCGATGTCAGGCGTAGTCACCAGTAGTTTGGAATCAGATTCCGGTAATGCCAAGCAGTCTCAGAATGGTGATTTTGTGGATGATGGCAATTCGGTGGAATCATTATCTGAAGCTTGTTTGAAGTCAAGTTGTCGCCGTAATACTGCCAGTACCTGCATCACGCAGCCGACTGGTATTTATTCTGGCAATTGTGTTGGGCGTAGTCCTCCAACTGGAAACAGCAATTTGTCCTTGCTAACTCCGATTCAATCTTCAACTGCTACCGCTACTTCCTGCCGGGTGCCAGCCGTGGAAATGATCAATGAAGATTACTATGATTGTCCAGTTGAAGAAGGTTTTGGTTCGGTTCTCAACAGTCGTCGTCAGCGTCTACAACAACAGCGACTGGTTCCATTGGTGCCTGATGGCAATCCTGTCAATGAATCTGCAAAAGAAGAAGAATCTATTAATGTAGGATTTGTGAAACGGTCCTGTTCTGAGTCTGCTCCGATCAGCAGTAGTTATCCGCCGTATATTTCCGTTCAGCCTGTCGGATCGTATGGCCATGCTGAGAATCCATCCGTAATGTCGCCTTTGTATCCAGAGAAATCCGATTCATCATTAATTCCTCAGTTGGGAGAGGTTCACCAGTCGGAGTCTGTTGCGTCATCCTCACCTCTGCCGGTTCTGGCAGAGGAAACTCCGGTTGCCAGCATTCTGGATTTCCGTATTCCGGCCAACATGTACGAAGGCTATATCTCACCGACGTCTGCTGCTCCTGTGGAAGAGGCCATCCTGGAACCGTCCGGACAGCCTCAGTCGTATCCTGTTAACAACGATTTTCCACGACTGCCGCCATTTTACGCTGATGGGTATTCCTCTTTCAACTGCATTCAGGGTCCTCCATCTTTGGTTATTCCGGGTTCCTTTTCTGCAGCCTTGCCTGATCCGGTAGCGCCTGCTTCTTTCGCCAACATTGGGACTGTTTCTTACTTGTCAGGTGCAACTCTGCCTGGAATGGCAGCTGAGCGATTCCTGAACCAGCCTGGGCCATCTACCGATTCGTCTTTCGATGTGTCCACTGGTGCTAATGTGTCACCGATCGTGGACGTGGATGTGGATGTGGAGAATAATCCTCATTTTTCAGCTGAACGTTTTCTGACCTCAGCTGTCCTGCTGGGTCATTCTGCTACGGGTTCTGCTATTGCATAATTTGCATAAATTGCCAAAGATTCGGGTGTACCACTTTATTGTCAGGGTTTTGTTTTTCTTCAGGTTACTAGAATGCATGCAATTATTTTTGTTTTATTTTTACCTGTGTATTTTGTGTGTCTTTAAATGTTGTTGTTGTCGTTGTCGTTGTTGTTGTTGTTTAAATGTTACTAAGGAAGATTTTTATTGTTTGCAGACACTTTTGCATGTTATCCATAAGATTTTTGTTAGCAGTTCGTCAGTAGCAAGCCAAAGGGACCACCATGCATGCAATGGGAATAGTCATGCAGGCCAAAGGGAAGGGAAGAAGGCGCTTGCATGTAGAGATTGATGATATTAATACTGTTTACAGAGGTTTTAACTTATCGACATTTTTATTCACAATTTTTCAAACATTTGGACACGTATTATCTGTGTGTAGTATACGTATAAAATAAGGGAAGCGAGGAATCTAACTTTCCCACAACGTAGGCCTACCGACGCCACATGGCTGCGCGTTCCCGACTACCTAAAGTCGGAAATGTTATGGTACATATGGAAGTGCTAGTATTATTGTGACTGCTAGTTTTATTTGTTCATTGCATAGTTTCACACTTTCACTTTTCTGGACATGTGTTGTTCTGTTTACATTCCATTTACATTCCATTTTGGACCGTGAAGTTACTGAATTTATACGGGCATTTTATAGGCTTTCAAAGTGGGAGTGGGGGGGGGGGGTCAGTGGGGTATTCTGAACATTGTCGTGGCAGGACCATGGAACAAATAAACACAAGTTTTTTGCAAAATCATTAGCATTTTTTAGGTGAAAATGCAAAAACTTATTGTTTTCATAATTATCTTATAAGTACATAAATTAGCTAAACATTGAGAAAATATTTGAATATTAGACTTCAACTTAATTTGTTACTATTTTGCAGGACCTCCAAAAAAGTGGGTGGGGGCATGCCGACACGTGGAGAGGCGGGGTTCAGGTCCCCACCCACTCTTCTCCCAACTAAGAAATGTCCGTACATATGTATTTGTTACATTAATTTCCGTTTTCATTTGTTTTGTATTGTCACAGTCCGGTTGATTAATGATTACTTATCTAGTATCTTTACTATCACTGTTCGCGCACATGTGACGATTTTGTTGCTGGTGTGTTTTTCTTAATTTTTACGACTGTAAGCAGAGACGTATGTATGTGTAGCCAGTGTAATGGCGTGTCATATTGGACCCATCTCTAACTGATTCATTAAACTGCAGTAATAGTGGACAAGCGCACTGCAGGCGAAACTGCGCCTACGCAAGTATAGAGGCAGAAATTAAAGGGGCGCTGTTTGCTGTTTGCCAGGAATGAGAACTGGAATGGAAAAACTGCAGTCTTCGTTTTTCAGAACAGTTATTTACGCTAAGTTAGAAATTTTTTGAAAACTGCTTTAAAACTGGCGTCGAACTAAATCAAAAATTGTACGAAGTATATATGTATGTGAAAAACTGCTCAGTCAGCATCTACAGCGTCAGATGTAGATGACTCCAGCGATCCCGACTGACAGCTGCTTTGTTAGAGTTGTAAGTCATTGTTTGTTGTGGAGTCATCTTTGGTCACGTCAAGCAAGGTTTTATTGTTTGTGTAGTTTTATCTATATGCTTTGCTTTTTTGTTTTTTAAGGATTTAACTTTTTGATGGTATCCGTCTGTGCAATTTTTGGGAATAGGACAGAGGTTTCTGCATTCAGCTACTTTTCTGATATTATAAACCAACTAAGTATTGGCCGTAGATTTTTGAACATCGATTTCTCAAAACTATAGATTCGGCCAAAATTCTGTTTCCAAAACTTCTGCCAAAATGTTTATATCGCTGCCCTCTTACTACCAATCCGGTGCCTCGACTGTCTGTTGAGAGCGTGTTGGCAAAAAGATTTCTTATCTTTTGATTTAAGTAACAAAACATATTTTCGTGCTCTTTAACATTCTGGGACCAGTCCCGGATTTTTAGGTGTAAAGATAAGAAAGTTTTGGTTTTTGCCCTTACTCTCTCAGTACATGGTCTCTACACCCAATTGGTTGTTATGGCTGGAAAGAGTGTGCCAAAATGAACATTTTTGCTTTTACAACTTTTGAGCTACCTCGAGTGGTTAAGGCAGTATAAGCCAAAAACGATTTTTGGGGTCAAAAAATGGACATTTTTGAAGAAATCAGTTTTTTCAAAATTACTGCCAAATCTTACAGACAATTTCCGCTTATTTATACTCAATCGATACACCGTCCAATTGCGCATTTTATCAATACCTATTCGCTGGAGTTCGTTGCTTTAAACTAGAGAATTCGCCGAAAAACTATTTTGGCAAAATTGCGATTATTTTGTTTTGAACATCGATTTCTCAAAAACTACCCGATGGATTCGCGTGATTTTTGGCTGAATGAAAATTCGCCATATTATGGAGGGACATTTTTCTTGGTTTGAGCTAAAACATCTCCAGTTGTGAGAAAACGGAATAGAAAGTTGCGAAATTTCGTGTCATCGCGCATTTGCCGGATTTTCTGGAGTACTGAGACTTGTTGAGCCAAATCCAAAAAAATGTCCCTCGGCCCACATGTCCTTCATATCATGGCACAACAAGAAATTTTGGCCGATTTTACAGTTTTGAGAAATCGATGTTCAAAAATTTTTGGTCCATATTCAGTCTGTCAGATGTAAGCATGTCGGAATTTTTTTGCTATTTTCTTGCCAATTTTGCTAGTTTCGTAAGCTCATGTCAATGTACAGATTATAAGCTTTAAAACGATGTATAAAGCTCTTTCCAACTCCAAGCTTTGCGAAAGTTATAGCGTTTCGAAAAATCACCACAAAAGCACTGCACAAAAGGATACCAGCACCTTAAGATATATACTGCGATTGTTGTCAGCATTCCCATACGTTTGTACTTAGTTTTATTACTTGCATGCTTGTTTTATTGTAATTTTCATTCTCAGTCAGTTTTATTTGGTTGTATCCGAGCTTATGCTACTGTGGTTATTTGCTCTTAATGCCCACGGGATTACTTATACTTGACTAGTCTACTTGTTACATTGCACTGGGTGAAATAGGCTGAAATGTGGTTAACAGTCTCTTTTGGTGAACCCTGACAACTGAAATCTGTAGAAAGACTTGTGTGTATAATCGGTCAGTTTTAAATAGCGGCAAACTTTACTAGAGCATATATAGTTAATTTATCTGCATTTGGTGGGTCATTCCATAAACTATTTCCTGCATTCTCAATTTTGCTCATTTTCACGTGTTTTGTAGTCTTTTATCCTGCGAAACAAGAAATTGTGCAAACAAGTTTTGCATGCTTTACTTACGCTCAGGTAAAACTTCATACTGTGGTCGAATATCGGCCATATTGGACCATAAAACATTTCAGTACTCTTTCTGCATTTATCTCTACCTAAAATACGGTAAATAAAAACAAATAAAGTGAGGCAAAGGTCATCCAGTTGCTTTAATGAAATTAATGTTGTATACTTGTAGAGCTTATATACTGTTTTCAGGTTTAGTTACTTGACCTTGCTTTTTCCTACGGGGGGGTGCCCAGAAATCGAGTCTCCCCGGGATTCGGACCCCCCATCATAAAAGATCCCAGAAAACAGTTTTTCGATGGTAAATTTTGAGAAATTCTCCTGGTTTTGCCGGATTGTATGCCTATTTTTTTGAATGTTTTAGCAGTTTAAGCTTATATTTCAGGTAAACCTTGTTCAGTTTTTAGATCAGCAGTAAATCATAGCCGTTAAGCATTTTTCTAAAACATCCCCCCTTCCCACCTCACCAAATCGGTGACCCCCTGACATGGAGGACCGCCCTCCTCCAGAAATTTTGGCCTAGGAAAAAGCCAGATCATGTTACTGAGCTGTTCGGTTTTGCAACTTGGCTATAGGAGGACAGGACCAGATGGACAGATGGGAAAAGTAGATTAAACCTTCATTTCATGCAACTAATAAACTTGTATGTACGCATTTCTGGACATTTTTACGGTAACATTTTTGTATCTTAGGCATTGCATTTCAAAACAGTTTAGCTGAAATCTTTTCGGCTGTAGAAATTATAAAAGTCGACGTTTTGAAATTTTTAGTCTTTGAATCTTCTTTCTTGAAAATCTGGTATGTTTGTTCTATGGCTATATAGGCTATTTTAACGAGACTTTTAATTTTATACGTTCACATTATTCATATGCTATATATTATTGTGGGCCTAGTTGTCGTCGTTCTGTGTGCCTATTTGTCCGATTTGCATTAGCATTAGCATGTCTTAGTTTATTCCATTTTCATTATTTTTATTTTTACAAGTCATTGTTTCTTGTTACTTGTTAAATTTTTCAATAAACCAAGTTTAGTTGTTGATCATTAGCGAGAGTAAAATAACAATAACTATAATGGGTATGTATAATAAAACTGATATTCCAATAATTCGCGAATTATTCGTAATATTCGAAATTCGCGAATAAGGCGCGATTTATTCGAATATTCTAATTTCAAAATCGACAATTTCTGAGTCTTAATATTCATTAGCACGCATCTTTAAATGCTGAAATCTTATATATAAATAAGCTCAGTAACCCTTCTGGGAGCGTAGCATCAGCAAAATATTGTCATAGTATTTATATGGTCAACATGGTGGAATGGCGTTGAAAACAATTTTACTAAGTAAACTGGCACGATAAACGGGTTGGAGTGGATCAAAACGAACTGTATAGTGTATACAGACCGGGGGTGAATTGAACTTGGAGATTTGTATTCATAAACATTCATAAACGTGTTAGCGTGTAGGAAATCAAGTCTTTGTCAGTTGTTGCTGGTTTCACCGTTTTAAACATAAAAAGTAGTTATAAAGTTTTTGAAAGTTAGCTGGAACCTAGCGACAATAAATAACTTTTTGATCGTCAGTTTTAGACTTCTTTCTACGTGCTTTTAGAAATGCTGTAAACGTATCCGGAAATCGTTTTTCAATCCAGGGCCGTCTTGAAAAATATTCTCCTAAGCCTAGGAGAGCTTAGGTGGCCACTTAGGAGAATTGAGTTGCAAAAGACTCCTAAGTTAGAAGTGCTGACCACCACTCCTAAGTTGGGAGCAGCGCCAGCTTAATTTAGGAGTAATCTTTTTTGAATCGGGTTTATGAGGTCTCCTACATAACTCACTCATAAATAGCTCCTAGCCATTCTCTTGAGGGTACTTACTTTGCGTACTTATATAAGAGAATCCTTTGCAACGCGTCACAGCTTTTCGTTAACTTATATAGTGTAGGGAAGTTGTAATCTTACTTTAGCATAGAAGCTGATACTGAGCTTACGAAAAGCTGTATGGAAAAATGAATTTCAGACTCGTGTTCAACGTTCCTGAAGTCTCTTACAACCAACATGTAAGACAAATTGGTGCCAATATTTTTGGATCCCGTTTGTCCGCCCCTAAAATTTCCAAAATTTAAGTTTTTAAATTTTGAATTATTTCGAAAGCTTGATTAGAATTTTATACAAACTCATTCTCATCAAATAATTTCAGACAATAAATAAATAACTAATAAATTAAGATTCGGGGAAGGTACGAAGTTTTTCTTTTAGTGTGTATCGCACAACGAATACCCCGAAATAATGCAAGATATAGTGTATTGACGACGAAAGCCAAACAACCTCACAGGATGAGTTTAGATGCAATTTAAAGAATAGCAATTGTTTTCTATATGCATATGCAACCATTTGCTAAACTTACATTACGTACCATTTGATAGCATTGGAATAATCTTTGCTGGACAGCAGCATATACATATGTGATTGTGGGGGGTTGTTGTTTTCCTGGATCTTCTGGGAATCCCAATATGACCAGAGAGGCTAGTCTAGCCTCCCCGCACCCCTTAGGAATTCCACCACAGCCAGAGGCTCCTCCGACAGGACCCCGAGGGAGGGATTGGGCCCAAGGTACTGGGTACGGATATTGGTATGGGCGGACAGTCGACTATAAGATGGTGCAGGTCCTCCTCCTGCTCGCCACAGCTAGGGCAAACAGGAGTCTGTGCTATTCCAATTCGGTGTCTGTACTGGGCCAACAGGGTGCAGTGTCCTTTACTTCTAAGTTGGACCAGTACAGTCCGATGCTTCCTGTTGAGGCCGATTTCCTCAGCCTTTTTGGGGTAGGTTCCACCGTATATACCCAACGAGTCTGTTGTGCGCACTTCTGCGTTTTTATTCCGGCAGTGGCAGCTGTAAAGTCCAGAGGCACTAGATTTTGCGCTAAGGTGCCGGCATTTTTGGCCGCCTCATCGGCCTTTTCGTTTCCGGAGATACCGACATGTGACGGCACCCACAGGAAGGTAGTGTGGGCGGCATTGGCAGTGATTCGGCTGAGATGATTCCAGATGTCATTGATAATTTTATGGCCATTAACGTTGCACTGGCCAGACTGAAGAGTTCTCAGAGCAGACTGGGAGTCCGTGCAGATTCTGATTCCTTTCCACGACGGATCCCAGTTCTCGTTGATCCGATCCAGTCCAGCACAGATCGCAGTGACCTCGGCCTGGTAGCTGGAGCAGAATCTTCCTGCAGCCATCAAGATTCAGTGTAGCTCCGTATGTCCAGCTTCTATTACAGCAGCAGCACCGCCATCGAAACAGCCCTCTGTAGCAGATCCATCAGTCCACAGAATCAGGTCCGGGGGAGGGAGAGAATCTAGCGTGCTAAAAGCTATTTGCTTCAGATTCTCCGGACTGTAGCCTTTCCTGACGGATTCTGAGAGGATTGGATTTATTTTCACTGCCAGACCAGGCCATGGTGGGACAGAGGGGACCACCAGATCATCACGCGCAAAGTTGGCAAGACCAGTTTCCATGCTGAGCTGTCGGCTCTGCACTCTCCAAGACTGCTGAGATTTCAGCCGTTGGGGCACCTCTGTGGAGACAGCTGCGTGACGCGGGTTATCCCTGGGTAAGCGGACAGCTATTTCGTAGGCCACCGCCGTCAGTTCAGTGGCTCTTCCCTTCACGCTGTGTAGATTGGCCTCGATTCGTACGTAGTCAGCAGGGGACCCGGAGAGACAGCCAGATGTTTCAGCAGCTGAAACTGAAACTGAAACCTAGTTTCAGCTTGTACATGTTTCCGTTTCAGTTGCTGAAACTGAAACTGAAAGTTAGTCGAAGTGAGAGCTGAAACTGAAACTGAAACTGAAACTAAAATAAATTTTGAGCTGAAACTGAAACTGAAACTAGAACAATTCTGGAGCTGAAACTGAAACTGAAACAGTTTCAGCTCTACACTAAGACTGAAACTGGTTTCAGCTCTCGCTAAAGCTGAAACTGGTTTCAGCTCTCGCTGAAGCTGAAATAGGTTTCAGCTCTCGCTGAAGCTGAAATAGGTTTCACCTCTCGCTGAAGCTGAAATAGGTTTCAGCTCCAGCGTACGCATGCTTAGCGTAAACGAGTGTATCAAAAACTGGGTCACGTTCCCAGCACGTAATGTTCCAGCCTTAGAATAAATATAAATTTTGACTAGTGTGAAGATATCAACGGCGTTTGGGCGAGTGGCCAGAGGTTTCAGACAATTGTGCATTGTCAATTAATGTTCTACAAATGTTTGATTTAGCCTCATACTTTCAACGTAGTAGCGGAGCGAATCCCTTTTACTGTTTTCACACTTTAATTCAATAATCCTTTTACTGTTTAAATCAACAGAGGTTTGAAGTAAATATAGTGCTGCATTAAAACGTTTGTGCATAAGTTTAACTTAGTGCATTAGAATGTCAAAATACAATTGTATGGCAGTGTTTATTTGATCGGATTCCAACTAATTTGCTTTTTCAGAATAATTCTTCATTGAACAGAAGATTAAGCTTAGCCCAACGTAATTAACAACATTTTTGTAAAATGACTACATAATAACTAGGACCCCAGCTCCAGCAACTAAAAAGAAAACCAAATTTAGGGTTAATACATATAATTAATATAGTTAATTGCTATGAATTCTTTCATTTTAGAATGCTGCAATTTTTTAGTAAAGTCGCAGTTACATAAGTGTTCACTGGGAAATATAATGGTTGTAATTGATCATTTGTGCTTTATGCTGTTGATTTTTTCCATGGATTAAATTCGCCTATATACCGACAATTATACCGCAGTGATCTGCCGCCACAAACATGATATTATGTGAAAGTTCAGAACTAGGAATGGAAGCTAAATTAGGGTTATTAGTTAATAAATTTATTAGCATAACATAAAAACAAAATGGAGGAAAACAAAAAGCTGAAATTCATTTTAGTCAAAGCTGAAACTGAAACTGAAACTGAAACTCATTTTAATCAGAGCTGAAACTGAAACTGAAACTGAAACTGAAACTACATATAACAGATTTGGAGCTGAAACTGAAACTGAAACTAAGCTAAATAGTTTTTAGACGATGTTAGGTAGGTGTAGTCATACATGAATTTCGGTAAAGTGCAACTTACTACCCAAACATATTGCATGAAAAGGGAAGTGAGTTCTTGAATAAGGAAAATATTGAATCAAGATAAAACAATAGCAGAAACAGAAACCGTAAAATACAAATTATAATCTGAGTTAAGAATTATAGTATAAAAGAGAATAGTCTAAACGCAGTGTAGAATTGGTGAGGATTCTGAAAACTGGGATTGACACTTGAATCACAATAAATTAATCAATTAAAAGTGTGAATTCGTTTAAGTACTCACAAATTAACTGAAGTAATGAATCTTTCGGCCCCAATCCCTTAGATTCATACTTCTGATAGTTTGCGAGTACACATTCATATCTAGGATCGGAACCGAAATTCGTCATCAGAGGGATCCAGTACAATTTAGATTTCCTTTCCAATAATTGAGATAACTTTAATTAAAGTAAGTACTGGTCGCAGTACTAAACCAAGAGCTGAAACTGAAACTGAAACTGAAACTGAAACTAGAACCGACTTTGAGCTGAAACTGAAACTGAAACCTGTCTGAAAGTGGAGCTGAAACTGAAACTGAAACTGAAACTGAAACTAAACAGGCCAGCGTAAACATCACTAGAATTGCTCTAGCTGCAGAGTTCTGAGAGGATTCCAGCTTCAGTTCATTGGATTTAGAGATCAACGGATACCACGACCCCAGCGCGTATTCTAGAGTCGATCTGATGTAGGCTATATACATAGCTCGGAGATCCTCTTTTCCCGGACCCCAGGATCACCCAGGATTGTGGGGGGTCACCCCCGATGCCTGGAGCTCACCTCTCCGGGGGCGTCGCTCATCCCCCCAGAATCCGGATTTTTCCAGTTGTTTGGGCAAACCTTCGTCCGACGGTACACTCTCTCCCCAATTTCCCTTCTGCACATGCCTGGTCAGTAGTAAATATTAACACGCCTTAGGCAATTGGCAGAATATCACTAACTTAAATACATTGTATGCAATAAACAAAATGGCAATAAATACAGTCACAGTGTTAACAATGCTCATTCTAGCTGTGTAACCGTAAAAACAGCCGTTTTAACACGGATAATTAATCATGCGAATGGAATTCAGTCCCATATCTGTGGTAACCTGTTACACAGATGTTGACACTAGTGCACGGCAAGATTGGTGCAATGCGGTAAATGAATGCGGCTGACAGACTAAACTGCAAAAGTCAGTTGCGCACTACAATAAGGTAGCACAGCTTCAGCCCGAATTTAACCATATATATCCCATGTCACACAAAAACTTGCCCTTTTCCTCCACACACATAGGGGTGTCTTTGGCCTACATTTTAAACCCCATGCTTAACCATCCCCGATTCTGTATCAAGTCCTGTAAGCCAAAAACCTCAAAATCCAATAACTTCGTCGGTGGGTGAATCTGACATATAATGTGGCGTAGAATCCGCAATTTTGTGGCAGCTCTAAGAAGCTTGGTGTATAATGACTCCTTATAGCTGTCAATAGATGCACCAAATATATATGGCTTGATTCTGCCAAGCCAGCGCGCTACAGAAATTTTTAATGATTTTTAGTTTGCATGTGAGATAAGACGGCTAACACGCCATGTTTGAGCGGCCATGTCTCGGGCTTGGAAAGGAACTGGATGTTAGGACTTGTACTAGACCTTCTACTGACTTCTAATTTCATATAACTGAGCATAAGCAAAATCGGAGAAGGTCGAATTTTTTCGGCCGCATCAGCCTTACTTTGGTCGAACCTTACAGACAGCGGCTCATATATATCATCTTTGAACCACCCTTCAGGGGATCCCATCCGGTATACTAGCTGAAGACAGGTTGCTATTCAAGATAAGCTCATAATTTATATGGGGGGTCGCTTTTTGGCCGGTTTTTCTACCATCTCCGATTTTACTCATTCTCACACATTTTGAAGTCAAAATGGGTCCTCGAAACAAGATCAGAGCCTTTTGCGAAATATTGCTTCTATCGTGCTGTAGAGCACTTCAAATGTGACCTCGACATGTGTTAAACATAGGAAAATGAAAAAGTTAGATTAAAAAGCTTGTGGCAGAAAATTTTTTTCGCTGTATGAAAGATACAACTTTGTTGTACATGTTAAGGACATATCAGAGAGTGCAAATACCCTTCTGATACAATTTTGTTGAGTGGAGGATTTTTGGCGATTTTTCAGTCAAAACTTTGTAAAATTGGAGCTTTTGTACCACGAAAAACAGGACCAGCGAAACATTTTCGCCTCTCCTGCACAATTGCCAAAAGCTACAGGAATCGCTTATGTTGCACTCTACGCATACACAGAATTCTTATGACAGTAGTTGTCAGAATTATGATGACAGTAGTTGTAAATTTCTACCATTTGTAATGCTGTCAAAAATCTTGCTTGAAATTCACAACTCACAATTGAAGAATGTACTGTTAACGACTGTCTGGATACCCCGGAGTCGTTTTAGTATTAAAATTTTAGCCAACACACAGAATTTGCCAGAATTAGTTGACCCAAATTTCGGTGCCGTTCTGGCTCAACATGACCTTGGACGGCAAATCACATCGATTTTCATGGTTTCCAACTTTATAGCAGAATATCTCTGCCATAGGTTTGACTTCGAACTCCTATGTTTTGTCGTGTTTGAGAACATTGTACCTATATTGTAGTGATGTTTCAGCACCTGAAACTGAAACTGAAACTGAAAATAACAGAGCTCAACGCCTGAAACTGAAATTATCTTGATCTGCCGCCTGAAACTGAAATTATCTTGATCTGCCGCCTGAAACTAAAACTGAAATTCTGAAGGGAACAGGCCTGAAACTGAAATAATTTCAGTCGGCCATTGAATCTGAAAATAATTTCAGCTCTTGCTTAACCTGAAAGTATGAATTGATTCAGGTCTAAGCTAGAGTTGTTGGCCGGCCGAGGAAAACCCGGCTGGCCGGCCCACTATGCCGACAATCCGGCCGGCCGGCGGCATATTTCTAATCTGTGTAACTGGAATACGCATTCTAAAATGTGTAGCGTAAATACGCAAGCGGTTAGAAAGTGTGTACTTGGAATACGCAGCATACTTTCTAGTGTTTCATTATATGTGTAATGAACTGAGTGAGATTAGAATCGAAAAACTTGACCAATTTGATTTGATTTCGAAAATGGGGTCGCTTAGGTTGAAAGTTCGCTTACACGGAAGGTTAGCGCGTTTGCCTAGGTAGACAAACTTATGTACTAGATTCCCGAAAGGTGATTTGCCAAAATCGGGGATCTCTACAGCTAACCTGATAGGGGTACTATTGTGAGTTCGTTTAGGTAAGAGGGGTTCGGCTTTATCCAATCGCACCTGGAATATGGATAGGAAGGTTCTGACGCAACAGGTCAAAACTAAGATCAGACTGTTAGTCTTCAATTCTGAATTCAGATCTGATTTAGATCTGAACAATTTACCTTTATATTATCCCTGGGAGATCTCACCTGGATCTCTTTTTAGCAGCTGAAATGTAGACTAAGAATTACACGCAACAAGGTTAATTTATTATCCAAGAGTGATATGGTCACAATTAAGGGGACAGAACGGTTTAAAGGCAATTATTAACAGCAAATAGAATTACAACACTCACAGAGTTACAGATTACTCGATTTACCAGAGTTGCCAGCCTGGGGAATAGGGTTGATTTAGGAGACGAGAGTTTACCAATTATAAACCAATTAGATTCAAGATTTAACCGGTTACTAATTAATTAAGACTAATTGTTAGACCTCTTCTTCAGGTATTATGACTGGGCACGTTAGGTAGTGTTGCGTGTCGTGTGTGTAACTCAATTCTACTCTCTATTCGTCCTTTACAGAGAAGCTACAACAAAGGTTCAATGTAACAGATAATTAATAAAGTTAACAGGGTGTCGGTTAGAAAACAGAACCGGTCTATGGAGTTGGGTGATCTCGTCAGGTTACACCTGCAACCTCACGAGTGGTTTCGGATAGTTGGACTGAAGAACAATACAGGGGACGGTCTAGGCGGGGTGATACCGGGAGATGGTTACAAAGGTTATTATTAATTAAATTAAACAGTTAAGTTAAAATGGTTTCACTATTCTTCTTCTCTGAGCAGTCTCTTCCTCTAGTATAGCTTGACAGTTGGCCTAAGCCAGAGACAATAAGAAGATTCGATTATGGTGACAGACAGACGGGCCAAAGACTGCATTTTCTGATATTTTTTATAGTTAATACAAATGATTCTTGAACTACTAATAACGTTAGGATTTAGGAATTCCCAAATAGATTAGGTCGTGAACCAGACTGTCTCTGCCTTATACTGTTGTCAAGTGCTGATAACCGCCAATGTACCTTCAAAGACTGGATCAACAATAACCAATTCTGACTGAGTTCCAAATACTGACTGACGACTTCCGTCCGACTGATACTAATATGCTACTGATAATGACTCCGGTTTGATGACCACAGGCTAATCATAAACACCGATCCGAGACTCCTGGCAGGCAGCGGCTTCGTCTGACCTGAATCAAATGGGTTAAAACCCATTAGTTCAGAATATAAGTGCGGGAATCAAACCCAGCAACTATTACTCACTTATATGGCTTTCGAAGAAGAAAATTAGAACTTTAGTTAATTTTGATTAAGATTTTGCTTGAAAGACAGAATTAACATACTTTGACCACTTTTACGGGATGAAATGTGACTAATTAGGCGATATTGGCTTGATATAGATAAAGTTTTGCCGAATATGAGTTTTTGGGCGATTTCCTGCATTGGAATGCCGGAAATCGCCAATTCAAAATGTATTCTTTACTGTCATATTCGGTCTATACATAATTAGATTTGAGGCGTAAGATTGACGACAGGAAAGCACCTGTTTCCTGTATGACAAGTTTACAAGAGTGCAACCGTATATTTGCAAGATTATTCCTTTTAAGCTTATTAGAAGATGGTTTCGTCGTAATCTTCAATTCTTACGTAATTACACAATATTATTATGCTAACTAACTATTATTTATGTGATTTTAGGTTTATTTGGTGCTTACTTAAAGATATTCACCGTGTGTGCTATTAAATCCCATAATTGCTTGCCTGCACTGATTGGCGAGTGTAATTTGATGCTTACTGACAGATTTGGGTAGTATTTTCGACGTAAAACGTTTACCCTTTGCGGTTACTAGTTGACATAAAAAGTCTAAACTGTACAGATAATATACTTTACAAAAATGTAAACTACAACCAAATTAGTTGACCCGTTAGCTAGAACCAGTGAGGGCAAGAATAACAATTTTAACATAATTCTTGCAATTTGATTAAAGTTGACTTTTGCCTCTTATGCTAAAGACTGACAAGGCGCATGAGTTATTTTGTGATGCACTAGCTCGAGATGAATCTACTGGCACAGGTCTAGCTAATTAACACATATAATTAATACAAAATAGTGGACAGACTTAACTAATTTATGTTACAGATCTTGGGACAAATTTCGGCTCTAAACAGGTAACACAGACCAGCACGAAGTCCTTTATTTGCAATTCGTCCACTCCCTTCTTGCGGGCATACCTACGTGGACGAATCGAGGACCACCTGGTTGTATCAGCTTATCCTGGGGGTCCCCATGACCCTGGACCATATTAGCTACCTAATTTGCATATTACCCTAATACTGAAGTAGGTACTCATTCACACTGTTTGTCACACTCATATCCCTCAGATCAGCGAGCATTCAACAACAGACACACACACTTATACACATTCACACCATTTTCCTGCCTAATACAGGAGTTTTAGGACAATTTCGCAGGTATTGGCCTCATGCACCAGATGAGAACCAGTGAACTATCATATGTTGAGATAATCCGTTTTGACTGATATTTTTAGACTGTTTGAAATGCTATCTTTAATTAATGTGGAGTTTGATGTGATTTGCAATTTAATAATTGTTGGCAGAGTTTACTACGATTTGTTAAACTCTATGCTTCCCGGATTATCCCAATATTAATAACTACATTATTAATACTCATTCATTCCATTGACATTCATACTGATTTGACAATCCTCACAACCCCTATCGTACAAGGGGAGTTTCCGTGAGTTGACATTCACACCTCAGACTTACAAAACATTCACACTTCGGACTAACGAAACATTCACACTCCATTTGTACGGAACATTCATACTAATAACTATCTAGCTACTCAGACTAACTAATGAATTAAACTTAGGCTCATTTGTGTAAGAAGTTTGTAAACTTTGAACTTTGTTGTGCGCAGGTTTTACAGCTTTTGCAATTCCTCAGAATTGCCCATAAAAGAAATTTTGTGAAAAACTTAAACTACACAAGTTTGAAAAAAAAGGTACAACTTAAATTTAGATGAAAGCCAGTGAGTAATAATTGCTAAGCAATTATTATTAACAACAAGGAACAGTTAATTGAACCAAGAGTACATAATACATAAGATTATGACAGCAGGCATACTCTATGTATTATAAGGCTGTTACATCCGATGCGCGCTATCGGCCTACCCCCCCCATAAGATGTCAAAGCAATTCGCCCGCTATGTTTACATGCAACAGACGCACGTTGAACCAACTGACTAGTTGTGTTTTCGTTCTAAAGCGTGCAAGCATAGCGCTCGAATTTGCTTTGACAAGGGGGGTCTGATTTAGGGGGGGGGGGGTAAGCCGATAGCGTGCAGAGGATGTAGCGAGCTGATAATACATAGTGTATGACGCTTGTCATACTCTTATGTATTATGTACTCTTGATTGAACTGAATACACAATTAATTAGAACTACGGAAAGTGAGGAAGCCGGCCATTCCTCTTGAAAAACTGCTTGATAATTAATTAAATTAAACATAAAACAGCTTAGGTTTTAGGAATTAACTATTAAAATACCCTATACTTTTTGATACCTAACGATTTAATGCCGACCTAACGCTGAAATAAAGACATAATACTTGCAGTATAACTTTTAAGCAATATGGCGTTTTTTGAGAACATGGCCGGCAACTCCTAGTTGCCGGCTGTGGGGAGTTATTTTCTCTAGCTAGCTTATTAATTTCAGAGCCGTAATTAAGGGGCTCTCTAGCTCAGAATTGGGAGTTTGGGGTCCCACTCATAATCCCATGAAAACTACAAAAATAACCCCAAAAGTGACAAATAAAGAGAATGGTTTGGCCATAAAGGCCTACTAATTTTTAGGCCAAAAAGGCCGTGGCTTGGTAGATGAAAAAGGAATTAAAACGAGAAAAGTAAAATAAGAGAAAGGTGGGCACGCCTCAAGACCTCCATCGCACAGGAGGGGTTTACATGAGCTGCCCTTGATTTTGAATTAATCAAATAATAAAATAAAAGTAAAACGAAAACTGGCCCGGAAGCCCAACATGCTATGGAAATCAAAGGATGGCCTTAGGCCCCAAAATAGCTGTGAAATCGGGCTCGCTGGCCCAAAAACTCCATAAAAATTGGCCACAAAGGCTTCCAAAATACCGTATAAAAAATAAGGCCCGAAGGCCGAAAATATAATAAGAAAAATTGGCCAAAGGCCATTATAAAATCCCTAAATTTTGTCCTAGGTTGTTGATTCTGAGCCGGGCATAATAAACCCGTATGGCTCCTAAAATTGTAGTGTTCGTGCCTTTCTGCTCAACCCTTTTCTGGCCAGTGTGGGCCTGAAAAGTCCTAAATGCGTCCTAAGGGGGAGTGCGTATTACTATATTCCCGTACCACACCAGTGGTCCGAGAAGTAATACGCACTGGGGAGGGGGACTCAAAATCCGACCGCTATCGGTGGCTGCTAAACGAACACTGAAGAGTTTAGAATTTTGGGGACCGAGCTGACAGTTTTGCTGACAGCTCGGTGACAGGTCATTAGCAAACTGGGGGCGGAATTCTCCTTTTATTTTGGCCTAAAGCTTCTAGAAAGTTCTAGAACTTTCTAGAAGCTTGCTATCTTTTCCACAGGGCCAGCAGCGGCTGGTTGAGCCAGCTGGGCCATTAAGAGCTAAAATTAATGAGATTTGGAAATTATTGCCCCCCAACTGACCCTTTTTTGATGGATTTTCGATGCTGAAATTCTGCAAAACTTTGCAAAATTTTGGTTAATATGTAAACGTAACCAAAGGGGAAATAACATGAATTTTGGCATTTGTTTCTAAGTTTTACGCAATCTACGTAAGTGCTAAAGATTTAAAACGAAAACCTTGATTTTCTACAAGTTTAGCTAGCCATAACCGACTAATTTTTATAATAATTTTAATTGTGGGGAATTAATTAAGCCCCCTCTGAACTTTACCTATGTGTTAAATTTGTGTCCTCTTTTCTTTTCTTGAGGTGAACTTTTGTTGTCCTCTCCTCTTGTTGGACTAGGCCCAACAAAAGTTCACCTGAGGACTAGCCTAGCGTACGTAGGAAAAGATGAAAGAAAAAGGGGGAACAGCAGCGCACCTGGCTGCCTTGTAGTCTGGGAGGTAGACAACCTCCCAGACAAAGAAAGGAGAAAGGAAAGGAGGAAAGAAAGTCAGTATAAAGGTTTTTTAGAAGTCCACTTTTTGGACTTTCCTTTTAAGCAAAGTAAGATTAGGAAATAAAAGCTAATCTTACTAAAACATTTTTGCTTATAACTCACTCAATTTTGGGAGTTAAAACGTGGGGATTGCATTTTTGGAAAGGGGAGAAATTTCCCTTTCATATGAGCCTAAGTTGCATCACAGACCAAAAATTCGTTTCTTACGTAATATTTAGCTAATTAACATAAATTAAACCTAACTAGCACTAGTTAACATAATTAATAACACATTAAAACCCTAGAACACTGTAAAACACAAATTATTGCAAGTAAACACACTTAGGTACTTATTAGTTTAATTTCTTACGTACAACCTAATTAGGTGAGTATTCAGTCAAACCATCTTCCAATATGTGTTATTTGACACTGAGAAGACTTTTAAAACGCTCCTGACAAAGATTAGTATATCCTTTTCAGCTAGAAATGTTGAATTCCTTATCATGGTAACTATAAGTTTCGCCTTTACGCCAAATACTAGGATTTCTATAGTTTTACAATTCCTTCGTTCTTATTAATCTCTAGTAATGGAAGGGGAAAGTGACCGCACCCGGGCCACTGAGGGAAAAGACACCTGTCCTTTCAGAAAGGGGAGTTTTGGAATTGACCTTATTGTTATGATTTTTATTACTTCACGTGTAGTAGCTCATTATTTAGACTGATTGATCCAAACTAAGCTTGTCATTGCCCTTCTCTTGTGTTAATGTTTGAGTAACTTAAGGCTTTTCTTCTCGTATTAGTTGAAAAATGCTTGTTTGGTACTGGCAACTCTGGTTTGAACAATTACACAATGACAATTAATTATGGCTTGGACACAATACTAAAATTAAAACTTAGCATAGGCAAGATCTTTTAGGTAGGAACCTCTTTTGGAATGATGACCAATTAGAAACTAGCTTTTTAACCACTTTTGAGCATATGATCTAAGTTATTCCATTACAACCTCCACAAGAAAAATGGGTGGGATTTCTGCTAGGGGGGATAAACCAAAATGTTAGCTCATTTCCTTCAATCACGTTATCAATTACACATCATAACAACTATCTATTACTTCTAATCCATAATTACTAACAATAGTTCTATATAACAGTTCTTCTAATAATCAAGATTAAGACCAATAAAGAGTATTCTACATGTGCTGTGTTTCGTGCTTGACGTATATCCCAGTTCATATCGTTATTCCTTAGTACACTGGCCTTCTAGGGCTTACCAATTACAATTCGCTATAACATCTGCTCTGCATATTAAACTCTGACTTCTACTTCTTCTCTTTCTTGCAGGTGGGGTCGATCTACTATGGATCTGTTCCGCAACCACCATAACCTTCAAAATGTAAACTAATTTGCATATTCCTTTCAGGTGGGGTCGATCTACTATGGATCCGTTCCGCAACCACCATAACCTTCAAAACGTAAACTAATTGGTACAATTTTTCAGTTCAATTTGCACTGAGCACACCTGGTTCAGTGTCAGCAGGGGACTTGGGTTCATAAGCGCACCTGGCTTATATTTCAGCATGGGGATTCATAAGCGCACCCGGCTTATATTACAGCATTTATTAGGGGTCGGCCTTCAATGGGCCCGTACCTCCCTAATCTCGTCTCCTTTTCTAGATATCAATATGAAAACTGAAATATTGGTTATCCATTTACTGTTCCCGTCTCACGTCATTACAATTCATTCCAGCAATACAAAGACCATCTCCTCATTCAATACCAAATTCATATTATTATCGACCATTACAGTATAAAAATAAACCACGGGACTGTCTCAAAATGACTCTTCATAAAGATTCCTCATTCTTTTTAACTCATCAACTTTCATATCTCGGGATAACCAATAGGGTACAATACAGATATAACAATTACAAACATTCAGCTAAATATTTTCTGATTAGCACATTAAAATCTGATTTCACTTGTTCAAGCTTTCACGATTAACTTTGGAATAAACATTGAACTTCCCCGTCCTAACATTCTCGAATTATTAGCAACTACACTATCAGCAATTATTCAAATTCGTTTTTTAAACTGTCACAAGCACATAATCATTAAATATAATCAATTAATACAACAGACGCTTATTATGATCATTCTGATAATCTGTACAACAATACAACTAAAACATTATCAATACTGACACGATACAACAGCATATAAAATTACTGAATGACTTATTCAACAAGCACAACTTAACGAACTAACTATCATTCCGGATAAAATACAAGCAGCTAAGGTTCTGAACTTGAAAATACCAAACACGTTATTTGTTGCCGTTTTGCTTTTTTATAACATTCCTTTTTTAGCCAACCTTCTCCCTTTTCACACAGTACTCACACAAGATTTCCAGTATTACAATTACAATTATAAATCCAAACAACATCATAATGAACAGTGTAATAGAATACAATTAGCTATGCTTTACAAGACTACTGCAATTGTTTTTAAATCTTTCGTTATGGTTATTAAACTTTCTGTACAAATAACCGCATGCTATTTTTGGTTCTTTTTGAATTATTAGACACCAACAATTACTTAATTACTTACAAAACTTCTACAAAACTTCACAGTTACTACATTTACAGCAAAATACACTTCACTATTTTTATTTTATATGCATATCATATTTTTTTGTATTTTTCACGAAATAGTACTTTTTGTTATTTTTGAACATTTTTAACTACAATTCTCTATTATACAGCTAAGTCTAACTGCTCCAGCGAGGGGGAGTGTAGTATTCTTCCTCATAGTGAAAGGGCTCAGGGGACTCAGTGAGCCAGCGCAGGTAGTCTTCCATCTGTTCCTCCAAGGTGGGAGGATCGCATTCTGCGCAAGCGCAAGGGAGGGTATCTGATGGGACGTTGGTCGGTTCTGACGCCCGTTCAGGTTCGTTGGCTCTGCAAAGGAGGCGCAATTCTTCAAGCTGACGCCAGTACTCTCTGGCAGGAATGATTTCGGCCTCCAGACAGCTTCGCAAAGCTTGAATCTCCCGGATGATGTAGTTGGGGATGTCATGGCGCCAATCATCAGGAACCAGGGGAGGTGCCATACCAGGCGGAGGGAGTGGGTCCAAACTATCTACCACGGATTCCGGGAGGGACTCAGATTCCTGGAGGGACTCGGTTTCAGAGGCAGGTGTGATTTCTTCAACATCTTGTGCTTTTTCTTCCCAATCCTCCTCGGCAGAAAAGTCCTGGTTTGGGGACTTGGGGGGTGAAATGGGAGGATAGGGGCGAGTTTCATTCATCATCGTAGGGTAGTTGGGCTCCGGCCCGAAGGGCGGTGGAGGGTAGTAAGGTTGTGGATTTGGAATTTCTGGGTTGTTGACTATCTGCAGAACTTCCGTTCGCAGATTTTCCAACGAGATAGCGTAGAGGGCTCTGTCCCCCGGGGTATCATCCGCCTTATAGGTGTTGAATAAGAAGATGCGGAAGGCGGCCTGAATGTGATCTTGAACGGTTGTGTCAGGATGGATGCTGACAGCGTTGTCTGTATCAATTTGAGCTTTCCTGAGGCGGAGACCGGTGTCGTCAAATTTGGCCTTGTAACCCGGGTATTGCGTAGCAACCGGGTACTTATCTTCCTTAGGGAACATTTCCAGAAGACGTTCCGCTCCATAGGTCTTCGGCTCATGATGAGGATGGTCGTTTAGGCTCTTCAGGACTGTGTAGGAACCAAGCCAATGAGGCACCTTTACTGGGCAACGGGTTGCGGCCCGCTTCTGACCTGGTTTTGCGAATGGAACTCCGCATTGAGGGCAAAGCGCCTGACCTTCTGATGTGGGTGTACAGGTTGTGGGCCTGTAACCAAGATACGGTTGAACAGGCGGAGGACTGGGCACCGCAGAGGGAGCTGGGGCCCTGTGTCGGATGGTAGGCGAAGGGTCAGTTGAGATAGAATATATGCCCCATTCTATCAGGGCTTCTCTGACACGGTTCCGTTGGGGCGGATCCATAGGGTCATAGGTATTGGGAGGGGGGTTGTTCTCTTTATTTTCCATCTGAAAGTAGAAAACACTAATGCCACAGATTAATGAATTCTAGTATGGAATTTGCGTATGTGTTGTGCAGTCTAGCCTGACGTACCCAGTCGAGGTCCATTAGACGCAATATTTCTGAGAGTTAGGGATTTGGAGCAGTTAGTGAACTTCTCAAAACTTTTGTTTTGAAATTAACTAAAAGAAATGGTCATTAGATACATGTCTCATGTACAATACACAAACAGACAAGACAATATCTATACATAACAATTTCAGAAACAAAACATAGTACAAATCACAGCCTTGCACAACAGTTCAACGGCGTCTGGGCTTCTTTGAAGGTGGCCCATGGAATCGGGGGCGATCATGCAGAGATAGGGACATTAGAGATGGGACAGAGGGAGACCGCTTCTTCGGAGAGGAATGAGGAACCTTCCTCTTGGGGGAATCAGGGACCTTTCTTTGGGACCCCTTGGGCTTTGAAGAGCCATAGGGCTTGGTATCTGGATGGCGGGGCCGGTAGATAGGGGAATCCTTGTGGGGCCGTTTACTGAGGTAAACGGACAGGGGAACCCTCTTCAGGGAGGTGGCCGTCCAGGACTGAAGAAGCCTCTGATTGGAACAGAGGGGAAGGGCATAGGTGTGCCCGGTGGGAATGGCCACGGGATCCTGGGGCCGGAAGTGGGTGCCGTCATCACGGAATGTGTAGCATCCCCACACCAGTCCGGCCCAGGCAGGATCTTTCTTCATTTGTTTCACGGGGTCGACGGAATCTCGTACATAGACCAATGTTGGCAAGGCCCGGATCATGGGCACCGATTCCGCATAGGGAGGGACATCCTTGAACTCCTGATGGAGTCGCATGGCCTCATCCCTGTAGAGGTCGTTGGGACACTTGTGGATGGTAGTGTCAATCTCTGGCACCACCACAATTCTGGTGAGCAGCGGGGAACGGATGGCCAAGGCCACCCGCAGACAGCGGACGGGGGTAGCCTTCGTGATGGGAAACACCAGTGGCTCTGATGTCCCGGCAATTTCTCTGAGAAGGGCCATCACCTGGGGATTTTGGAGGGCGCATCCTCCAATCACGGCCACTCGAGGGCGCACAGTGTAGATGCCTTCAGGGTCCTTCAGATAGACCCTGAAGAATTCCAGCAATTGGCCGAGCATGTTGGCGGCCTGATGGGAGGCACAGTGGTCGGAGGCCTCCTGATCGAGGGTCTTCTTAGACACCTCCAATTCTCTGAGGCGGAGGTCCAAGAGTTCCTGGTGGATACCCCAGAATCGATTTCTGGTGGCCTCCATGAGGCGACTGTCTCTGGTCGCCAACAGTTCTTCCTTGAATTGGGGGAGGGAAAATTTGGCAAAGAGGACTGCACCCATGACAAGGGTTTTGAATGGGTAGTGGTAATTTGGATTCATGAGAAGGCGGCTGAGCTGCACATCCGCGTTGGCCATCTGTTTGGCCTCCAGGGGTTCAGCCTTCAGGATCTTGTAGGCGGTTGAGAAGGATCCTGTGAGGAAGGCGAGGATCGCCTGGTAGAGGTTTTCGGCCGTGAAAGCGGCCTTATTCCAATGACGAATAACGATGGGGTCGCCCTTGGCATCGCGACCTTCCACCTTTGCGAAGTTGGACAACTTCTTGTGTTCAGTGGCATTACTCCTGAAGTAGATGTAATGCCCAGGGCTATCAGGGTGATAGGGAAGCTGGAATAGGGACAGCCTTCTCAATTGTTCAAGGGAATTCTGGTGGACCACAGCGGCGTTGATATTGTTCATCTAAAATGCAAGAAGAATACATAGGAACAATTGTCGAACCATAACAATCATTCCTCAACTTGTGACATTGGGCACATTAAGAAATACCTATTTCTTAACGGAGAATCAAGCTATGAAGTGCCACAGACTTTAGCTTATTAAGAAAACCAATCTTAGTTTGATTTAGTAATAACAACTTACATTTTGTTAAAACCCAGACAAACAAACAAAACAAAAAAAAAAAAAAAAAGAACACATAACAAAAGAGAAGTTCTTGTTGAATAGTATCAATTTTATATGTTTTGTATCGTCATTTAATTTATTGTATTGTGTATTTATTGTTATATTGAGCTGTTAAGAATGATCTAATATTATTTGTTGTATTATTAAGAAATTAGTGAGCTTATTTAAACTATGTGTAATCGGAATATTTTGTTTGTAATTGTTATATCTGTATATTGGTTCGATAATAAAAAAGAATGAGATCTTTGTGAAGAGTCATTTTGAGACAGTCCCGTGGTTTTTTTTTATACTGTAATGGTCGATAATAATATGAATTTGGTATTGAATGAGGATTGTTTTTGTAATGCTGCAACGATGAATGTAATAACGGGAGACGGGAACAGTAAATGGATAACCAATATTTTCAGTTTTCATATTGATATCTAGAAAAGGAGACGAGATTAGGGAGGTACGGGCCCATTGAAGGCCGACCCCTAATAAATGCTGTAATATAAGCCGGGTGCGCTTATGAATCCCCATGCTGAAATATAAGCCAGGTGCGCTTATGAACCCAAGTCCCCTGCTGACACTGAACCAGGTGTGCTCAGTGCAAATTGAATATTAGTTTACGTTTTGAAGATTATGGTGGTTGCGGAACGGATCCATAGTAGATCGACCCCACCTGAAAAGAATATGCAAATTAGTTTATGTTTCGAAGGTTATGGTGGTTGCGGAACGGATCCATAGTAGATCGACCCCACCTGAAAAGAATATGCAAATTAGTACGTTTTGAGAGGTTATGGTGGTTGCGGAACGGATCCATAGTAGATCGACCCCACCTGCAAGAAAGAGAAGAAGTAGAAGTCAGAGTTTAATATACAGAACAAATGTTATAGCGAATTGTAATTAGTAAGCCATAGAAGACAAGTATAATAACGTATAATAAAAGTCTACGAAAGGAATAATGATATGAACTGGGATATACGTCAAGCACGAAACACAGCACATGTAGAATACTCTTTATTGGTCTTAATCTTGATTATTAGAAGAACTATTATATAGAACTATTGTTAATGATTATGGATTAGAAATAATAGATGACTGTTATGACGTGTAATTGATAACGTGATTGAAGGAAACGATTTTACATTTTGGTTTATTCCCCCTAGCAGAAATCCCACCCATTTTTCTTGTGGAGGTTGTAATGGAATGACTTAGATCTTGTGCTCAAAAGTGGTTAAAAAGCTAGTTTCTAATTGGTCATCGTTCCAAAAGAAGTTTCTACACAAAACGGAGTCTAAAAGATCTTGCCTATGTTAAGTTCTAGTTTGTAATTGTGTCCAAGCCATAATTAATTGTCATCGTATAATTGTTCAAATCAGAGTTGCCAGTCCCAAATAAGCATTTTTCATCCAATACGAGAGGATAGGCCAAAAGTTACTCAAACATTAACACAAGAGAAGGGCACTTACAAGCTTAGTTTGGATCAATCAGTCTAAATAATGAACTATTACACGTGAAGTAATAAAAATCATAACAATAAGGTCAATTCCAAAACTCCCCTTTCCGAAAGGACAGGTGTCCTTTCCCTTAGTGGCCCGGGTGCGGTCACTTTACCCTTCCACTGCTAGAGGTTAATAAGAACGGAAGAGTAGTAAAACTCTAGAAATCCTAGTGTTGACGTAAAAGCGAAACTTATAATTACCACGATAAGGAATTCAACATTTCCAGCTGAAAAGAGTACGCTAATCCTTGTCAGCAGTGTTTCAAAACCTTTTTTAGTGTCTAATAACACATATTGGAAGATGGTTTGACTAAATAATCACATAATTAGATTGTACGTAAGAAACTAGAAGTAATAAGTACCTAAGTGCGTTAAATTGCTATAATTCGTGTTTTACAGTGTTCTAGGGCTTTAATTTATTATTAATCATGTTAACTAGTGTTAGTTAGGCTTAATTTATGTTAATTGACTACTTATTACGTAAGAACTGAATTTTTTGTCTGTAATGCAACTTAGGCTCATATGAAAGAGAAATTTCTCCCCTTTCCAAAAATGTAATCCCCACGTTTTAACTCCCAAAATTGAGTGAGTTATAAGCAAAAATGTTTTAGTAAGATTAGCTTTTATTTCCTAATCTTACTTTGCTTAAAAGGAAAGTCCAAAAAGGGGACTTCTAAAAAACCTTTGTACTAACTTCTTTCCCTCTTTCCTTTCTCCTTTCTTTGTCTGGGAGGTTGTCTACCTCCCAGACTACAAGGCAGCCAGGTGCGCTGCTGTTCCTTCCTTCTTTTCTCTTTTCCTACGTACGCTAGGCTTGTCCTCAGGTGAACTTTTGTTGGGCCTAGTCCAACAAGAAGAGGACAACAAAAGTTCGCCTCAAGAAGAAGAAAAGAGGACACAAATTTTAACACATAGGTAAAGTTCGGAGGGGGCTTAATTAATTTCCCCCAATTAAAATTATTATAAAAATCTACTAGTCATGTCTAGTCAAATACGTAGAATATCAAGATTCTCTTTTTGAGTCTTTGAAACTTACGTAGATAGCGTAAAAGTTAGAAACAAAAGCCAAAATTCGTGCTATTTCCCCTTTGGTTACGTTTACATGTTAACCAAAATTTTGCAAAGTTTTGCAGAATTTCAGCATCGAAAATCCATCAAAAAAGGGTCAGTTGGGGGGCAATAATTTCCAAATCTCATTAATTTCAGCCCTTAATGGCCCAGCTGGCTCAACCAGCCGCTGCTGGCCCTGTGGAAAAGATAGCAAGCTTCTAGAAAGTTCTAGAACTTTCTAGAAGCTTTAGGCTAAAATAAAAGAGAAATTCCGCCCCCAGTTTGCTAATGACCTGTCACCGAGCTGTCAGCAAAACTGTCAGCTCGGTCCCCAAAATTTTAAAACTCTTCAGTGTTCGTTTAGCAGCGACCGATAGCGGTCGGATTTTGAGTCCCCCTCCCCAGTGCGTATTACTTCTCGGACCACTGGTGTGGTACGGGAATATAGTAATACGCACTTCCCCATAGGACACACCTAGGACTTTTCTGGCCCACACTGGCCAGAAAAGGGCTGAGACAAAGCACGAACACTCCAACTTGAGGAGCCTATGGGTTTTCTATGCCCGGCTCATAATTTCTGCCTAGGATAAAAATAATTAGGAATTTTTATCGTGGCCCTTGGCCAATTTTTTCATATTGTATTTTTCGGCCTTTAGGCCTTATTTTTATGGTATTTTTGGGGCCTTCAGGGCCAGTTTTTTATGAAGTTTTTGGGCCAGTGAGCCCCGATTTTATAACCATTTTTTGGGCCCAAGGCCATTCTTTATTTCCATAGCATGTTGGACCTTCGGGTCAATTTTCAGTTACATAGCATGTTGGGCCTCCGGGCCAGTTTTATTTCATTTTTATTTTATTATTTAATTAATTCAAAAATCAAGGGCAGCTCATGTAAACCCCTCCTGTGCGATGGAGGTTTTGAAGCATGTCCACTTTTCTCTTCTTTTAATTTCTTGTTCTGACTTCGTTTTTCATTTACCGAGCCACGGCCTTCTTGGCCTAAAAATTAGTAGGCCTTTATGGCCAAACAATTCTCTTTATTTGTCACTTTTGGGGTTATTTTTGTAGCTTGCATGGGACTATGAGTGGGACCCCTAACCCCTGATTCTGAGCTAGAGAGCCTCTTAATTACGGCTCTGAAACTATTAAGTTAGTTAGGAGAATTAATTCCCCACAGCCGGCAACTAGGAGTTGCCGGGCATGTTCTTACAAAAGGCCTGTATTGTCTCAAAATTTCCATAGTCTGTATCTTGTTTTATTTTAGCGTTAGGTCGGCACTAAAATCATTAGGTCTCAAAAACTATAGGGTATTTTAAAACCAATACTTAAAACCTGAGTCGTTCTATGTTTAATTTAATTAATTTTGAATCAGCCGTTTAAGAGGAATGGCCGGCTTCCTCAGTTCTTGTAGTATTAATTAACTGTGTACTTAGTTTAATTAACTATTCTTTGTTGTTAGTAATAATTGCTTAGCAATTATTACTCACTGGCTTTCACCAAAATTCAAGTCATACCTTTTCCAAACTTGTAAAGTTTAAACTTTTTCCCATAAAATTTCTTTTGTAGGCAATTCTGAGGAATTGCAAAGCTGTAAAAGTCGCGCACAACAAAGCCCAAAGCTTACAAACTTCTTACACAAATGAACCTAAGTTTAATTCATTAGTTAGTCTAAGTAGCTAGATAGTTATTAGTATGAATGCTCTGTACAATTGGAGTGTGAATGTTTTGTGAGTCCAAAGTGGGAATGCGTTGTAAGTCTGAGGTGTGAATGTTTTGTAAGCCTGAAGTGTGAATGTTTAGTACAATTGAAGCGTGAATGTGTTGCAAAATTAATGTGTGAATGTGTCCCCAAAAAGTACCTAAGGTAAACTCCTCATGGAGCGTGAGGTTCCGAAATTAACCAAGTTTCAAGGATGTTTGGTTGAATGAGTGTAGAATGCTTTGATTCGTATGTATGTAGAATGAATGTTGTTGTATAATTGTGGTGACAACTCACGGAAACTCCCCTTGTACGATAGGGGTTGTGAGAATTGTCAAGTCAGTATGAATGTCAATTGAATGAATGAATATTAATAATGTAGTGATTAATATTGGGATAATCCGGGAAGCTTAAAGTTTAATAAATCGTGGGGAACTCTGCCAACAATTATCAATTGCAAATCACATCGAACTCCACATTAATTAAAGATGGTGTTTTAAACAGTCTAAAATACCAGCCAAAGCGGATTATCCTGATGCATGATAGTTCGCTGGCTCTCATCTGGTGCATGAGGCCAATACCTGCGAAATTGCCCTAAAGCTCCTGTATTAGGCAGGAAAATAGTGTGAATGTGTACAAATGTTTGTTTGTTGTTGAACGCTTGCTGATCTGAGGGATATGAGTGTGATAAACAGTGTGAATGAATACCTATTTCGATATTGAGGTAATATGCAAATTAGGTAGTTAATCTAGTCCAGGGTCACGGGGACCCCCAGGATAAGCTGATATTACCAGGTGGTCCTCGATTCGTCCACGTAGGTATGCCCGCAAGAAGGGAGTGGACGAATCGCAAATAAAGGACTTCGTGCTGGTCTGTTTCACCTGTTTAGAGCCGAATTTTGTCCCAAAATCGGTAACATAAATTAGTTAAGTCTGTCCATTGTTTTGTATTAATTATATGTGCTAATTAGCTAGATCTGTGCCAGTGGATCCATCTCGAGCTAGTAATCCTCGCAGTGCATCACAAAATAACTCATGCTTTTTTGTCAGCCTTCAGCACAAAGGCAAAAGTTAGTTTTAACAGAATTGCAAGAATTATGCCAAAATTGTCATTCTTGCCCTCACTTGTTCTCATTAACAGGGCAACTAATCTAGCTGTAATTTGTATTTTTGCAAAGTATATCGTTTCTACAGCTCAGACTTTTTACATTGGCAAATAACTCCAAAAGGGTAAACGTTTTGCGTTTAAAATACTAGCCAAATCCGACTATAAGCATCAAATTATACTCGTTAATCAATGCAAGCAAGTAATTATGGGATTTAATGGCACACACGGTGAATATCTTTACGTAAGCATCAAATAAACCTAAAATCACATAAATAATAGTTAGTTAGAATATTAATGTTGTACAATTACGTAAGAATTAAGGATTAGGATGAAACCATCTTTTAATAAGCTTAAAAGGAATAATCTTGCAAATATACGTTTACACTCTTGTAAACTTGTCATACAGGAAACAGGTGCTTTCCTGTCGTCAATCTTACGCCTAAAATCTAATTACGCGCAGACCGAATATGACTGTAAAGAATACATATTGAATCGGCGATTTCCGGCATTCCAATGCAGGAAATCGCCCAAAATTCATATTCGGCAAAATTTTACCTATATCAAGCCAATATCGCCTAAATAATCACATTTCGTCCCGCGAAAAACGGTCAAAGCATGTTAATTCTGTCTTTCAGGCAAAATCTTAATCAGAATTAACTAAAGTTCTAATTTTCTTCTCCGAAAGCCATATAAGTGAGTAATAGTTGCTGGGTTTGATTCCCGCACTTATATTCTGAACTAATGGGTTTTAACCCATTTGATTCAGGTTCGCCGTGATCCTGTCCTGCCAGATCATTGTCAGTAGAGCCTGATCCAGTGGAACACTATTGAGATTAACCGGAGCCTGTGATTTTGTAGCCTGATCCAGTATTGATTGATTGATTGTTTGACCTGATTCTTGTTGGCATAGTTCAGTACTTTAGAAGGTACATTGAGATTGGAATTCTGAAGATAGTAGTCTGAGGCAGAGACACTCGATCCGACAACCTGATCCATACTGGGAAAACCGCCGAAATCAACTGAACCGTTCATTTGTAGTTACTAACCAAAAACACTGGTAACTTTTGATACTAGTCTAAAACTCATCTTTAAATCTTGCCTAAAAATGTGTCAAAAGATCAATTCTATCCCTTCCTGTTCAGGAACTGGCGTTCCTGCCCTGTCTCTGGTTTAGACCACTAATCAGGGGATATTGTCAGATCCGAAGAAGAGCATTTAGTGAAGAGATTTAATTTAAAGACTTTTAATTTAATTTACAATTATACTTGCAGCCATCTCCCGGTACCACCCCGCCTAGACCGACCCCTGTAATTGTTCTTCAGTCCAACTGTCCGAAACCACTCGTGAGGTTGCAGGTGTAATCTGACGAGATCACCCAACTCCATAGACCGGAATTCTCCAAAGCCGACATCCTATTAATTTTAGTTAATTATCTGTTATATTGAACCTTTGTTGTAGTTTCCTTGTAAAAGACTAATAGAGAGTACATTTGAGTTTAATCACAGGTCACGCAACACACTTAACGTGCCCAGCCATAATACCTGAAGAAGAGGACTAATAATAAGTCTCAAATTAGTCATTAACCGGTCTAACTTTAATTTAGTTAAGTCATATTTTGGTAATCTCTCGTCCCTTAAAATAACCCTTCCCAACCAAGGGTTGGCAACTCTGGTGAATTGTGTAACTCGTACTCTGTTGAATATTGTAATTCTAATTGTAGTTAATCATTGCCTTGAAACCGTTCTGTCCCCTTTAATTATAATCATATTGTCCTTAGTGACTAATAAATTGATCTTGTTGCGTGTAAATCGGAGTCTATATTTCAGTTGCTGAAAAGAGATCCAGGCGAGATCTCCCCCGGAAATAATAAAAGGTAAATTGTTCAGATCTAAGTCAGATCTGAACTCAGAATTGAAGACTAACAGTCTGATCTTGGTTTTGACCTGTTGCGTCAAAGCGACCCTATCCATACTCCGGGTGCGATTGGATAGAGCCTAACCCCTCCCACCTAAACGAACTCACATTAGGACCCCCTAATAGGTTGGCTGTAGAGATTCCTGATTTTGGCAAATCACCTTTCGGGAATCTGGTACATAAGTTTGTCTATCCAGGCAAACGCGCTAACCTTCCGTGTAAGTGAACCCCTAATCTATACGACCCCATTCTCGAAATCAAATCAAATCAATCGAATTTTCTATTTCACCCAACTCAGTTCATTACACGGTAAATCAGTTTTTGGAGCCCCCAGTGAGGACACAATCCTGCGAGAACAATCCTGTTGGAAAATCCTATCCTGCGAAGACAATCCTGTTGAAGAAATCTACCAGTGAGGAACACATCACGACCCAACGATTTCATCATTAAGATCAAGAGAGGATCAACGCTAACCCTATCAAGGAATCAACTGAAACCCTACAGATCAATCCCAGAAGAAAATATGGATCAATTCAATCCCGCAGATGAAGATGGAAATGGCTCCACCAACGATGGCAGCCTTTCCGTGGTGGTGGAGATATCCCGGTGGACCTCAAGTCCCCATGGATGCCAAAATTGCCCCAATCCAGGCCTCCCCAACAACGGAGGCCACCTCCTGGAGTATCAGCCTCGGGCCACTCTGGGACGTCCCTTTTCCTCCAACTGTTGCAAGCGACCCTCGCCTCCTGTCCCGTCGGGTTTTCGGGAAGAGGGCTCTACGCGCCGGCGTGTAGGTCTTCTGCTTCTGTTGATCGCCGGCGATATACATCCGAACCCAGGCCCAACCCAGGTCTATCCTTGTGGCGGATGCACCAAAAATGTCGGGTGGTATTGGACTGTTCTGTGTGGTAAATGCGACCGTTGGTTCCACTATCGGTGCGCTAACCTCACGATTCCAGAGGTGAAATGGATGTCCTCCCTTCATAACCCTAACTGGATCTGTTCCCAGTGCTGCACTGCAGCCAGCCAAAATCCTATCCCCATCCCTCCCCCACTTCCTCCCCCCAGTCAGACTACCCCGCCCTTTCACCCCGCCAAACCGAACAACCATCTCCGTCTGATCCAGTGGAATGCAGGCGGGATCTCGCGCAAAAAAACGGAACTGCAGAAGCTTCTTGCTGATTCCCAGGCTGACCTCCTACTTCTGCAAGAATCCCACCTGTCTCAGTCTGCAGAATGCAAAATCCAGGGGTTCGAAACAAGGCTAAGAGCTAGGCGAAGAGGCCGCATGGGCGCCGATGGCGTTCGTGGCGGTGGACTGCTTGTCGCCGTTAGGCAGGGCATCAAATTCTCAGTCCTTGAAGATCAGTATCTGAATCCCAACGATGATGTCACCGAACTGCAGTCCGTCGTTGTCTACCCCGGTCATGACCAGCGCCAGCAGCTGCAACTAACCAACATCTACATTCCACCCGTTCGAGCTGCCGCCGATGACAATCGAACTCTGAATTTCGACCCGGCATTTCTCCCAACCCCTACCCACTCTGTAATCTGTGGTGACCTTAACGGCCACTCGCCTCTGTGGGACAACAATCTTCCCACTAACCAGATGGGAGAAATTTTGGAAGACTGGATCCAAACAACGGACCTGTTCGTAGCCAATGACGGTTCTGCCACCAGATGTGACTACAGAACTGGAAGCAGTGGATCCCCAGACATCACCCTTGCTCACTCCAGCCTGTTGCAGAAGCTGTCCTGGCAAACGGGTCCCGACCTGGGGTCAGACCATCTACCTATTATCATCGACATTAACCTTAGCCGCCACAATAGAACCCCTACTGCCCCTCAGAAATCGACCTGGAACATTAAAAAGGCTGATTGGCGGGCCTTTGCTGACAAGGTTGACTCACTGCTGGTATCCGACCCTATTGACCCGGAAAGATCAAAAGATCAGTCCACGCCGAGTACAAGAAATTCCAGTCTGCTCTGCACAGAGCTGCTGTCGAATCAATCCCCCGTGGATGCTCCGTCAGGCAACCCAAGCCATGGTGGACCCACGTGACAAATGGTCAGATGGCCTTAGCTTGCATGGTGCTGTTTAGTAAGTGTTATAATCAACTGACTACTTAAGATATGCACATATCAGCTAACTAAAACATAGCTCTCTTTTAGTCCTCGTAGGGATCACATTTGCAATTCATTTCTTATAGTTTCTCATAACAGTAAGTAGGTAGTTAGGCTAGTAAAGTAGTTTAACTACCAAACGGAGGGGCGGAGGGGGTATGCTTTGTCACACAGAGCGACGCCCCCACAAACGGGGAACATTCGCGTATTGTGGGCGGAGCAGCGTTACGGAATGCAGTGAAGAGAAGCCCTGTAGTGACTTACCTGAGGTGGATGTGAAAACGTGTTTAAAACTTATTTGTTAGAAAGGCTGTTCTGAAAACAAATCTCTGATTAGTGTTAGCCAATTTAATCTCGTCCAGGTGCCGAGATAAATTATCTATGCCCACTATGCAGGAACAAAGTTGTAAGCGAGCCGCGGGTGCCCGCGGGTACCCACGTGTACCCGTTGGTATTCAGAAATTCGCCTACCCGCACTACCCGCGCGGGTATTTTGCGGGTACGTTTTCAACTAAGAACGGGATATATGAGCAACATTATTCAGACAAGCTGTAATTTCAGTTTCAAATTTTCGGTTTTCAGTTCTTCAGTTTCAGTTTTAGGCGCTTCAGTTTCAATTGACAATTTCAGAATCAGGTTTAATGCCAGGAGTCGATTTTTGTTGGAATTTCAGTTTCAGGCGTCGAGCTACAATACCTTCAGTTTCAGTTTCAGTTTTACGTTTTTATTTTAACTTTCTCTGAATATTTCTAATTAATTTTCAGCTGCTGAATCTACTAGACCCTCAATTCCATTCTCCAATTATTTGTTAGCTACACCTTAGAAATCCTACTATTTCAGTTTGCGATTTTCAGTATTGCAATATGGTTCTCTGGCGGATTCAGAGAACGTTTAAATATATGCCTCTGCAATCCATGAGGAGTTAGCGTTGGCATCTAATACCTATCCTTGAATCCTTAATCAGTCTCCTTGTTTATGGAATTTATGGAAGAAGTATTATCACTGCGCTAATTATTCATCCCTCCTTTTTAGTTGCTGAAACTGAACTATATATGTATTGACTGAACATATTTTCAGTTTCAGGTGCTGAAACATTACTATTTGACAGTTAAAAGCTGCACAAGTTTTTAAGAACAAAATTTTTCCAAAATATTGCCTAAATGTAAAAGAAGAAAAAGACGGTGATGATAAAACCAGGACCGACTGCCAACTCTGCTTCTGAATGACTAACATTTGTCAATATAATGTTCCCACACTCCACAGGAGATGTTCTGGTAGATAAAAGCTAATTTTACAGAAATTTAGAAGCTTACAATTAGTTACAAAGAAATGTGTATTCCAAAGAACTGGACATGCATAGCCTAAGCAGTCCTGTAGTAAATTTCGAGCATCTTGTGTGTTGTTGGTTTGGTGAGGTTGCTACTGGTATTCATTCAGCTTATGCGCCAAATGTACGGTACACTACTAACAAATTAGTATTGAGTTTTCTCGCGATGGAAGAAAGTTTTGACCAAAACAAAAATATTATCTCTCTACAATAGTGGAAATTGCCAAAACGTTTGTCTATTGCGAAGTTTTTGAGAAATCAATGCTAAAAACAAAATACATATATAATAGCAGTTTTGCGAAAATGGTTTTTCAACCAAATCTCTAACTTAAAGCAACAAACTCCAACTATTTGGTAAAATGTTCAATTGAACAGCCAAAGAAAGAAAGAAAAAGAAAGGAAGAAAAGAAAGAAAGAATATTTCTTTCCACTAAAATATGACAGTAGCTGTACACCATCATATAACCACCACTGGCCTTGACATATGTGGGTAACTTTGAACTCACTGATTTCCTCAAAAATGGCAACTTTTGCAAGACCCCAAATCGTTTCTGGCTTATACTGACTCAAGTACTCAACCATAAGAAATATCTCAATAATATTAAAACGATGTTCATTTTCGTACTAACTTTCCAGTCATAAACAGCCAGTCTGATGCTTTGACTTTGACTACCGAAGGCTAATCCAAAAATTTTTTCTTTTTTCAAAAACTATTTCATTTATAAATTCGGGACTGGTCATAGGCTGTTAAAGAGCACTAGAATAATGCGTAATAATGCGAAGAATTGTAGGATTGGGTGTTGACACTTGTGTTGTCAGCGAGTATCTACGTTGAGCCGGGTTATTGAGTTCAGGGTCGTGGGTAGTCTCTGGCCTGGGTGTTCCTGGAATATTTTGTGTGTTCTCCACTTAAAATTATTTTGTAATCTGAATTCAGTCCAAGGCCAGTCCTTCCTGGTTTGTCGATGTCTAACTGCAATCTAAATTGTACCTCTCTAAAATTTGTGAGGAGGAACTGACACTTGATTAGTCTGCTAGTGGCACCCAGCTGGGCAGGTTGAACACTGACTGCAAACGAAACGGAGAGAGGTCATTTTTAATGACCATTGCAGTTCTCCCCCTATTTTACATCTTTAACACTCTCGCTGCCAATCGCCCACATATGGGCGATGGCCGGTTTGGCACAGCATGCCATCGCCCATATGTGGGCGATAAGCAGACATATTTTCAATTGAGCAGAAATCTAACTGGCATGGTAATAATGAAATGCAATGCCACTTTGGCGTGCTAGTAAGGCCCGTAGATTGGTACTTTTAGCTAATCTCGGTTGATATTGCGTACTTAAACTTTCTACTTCTAGAAGACGATTCAAACGCACAGAAATCGCTTACGCTGTAAATAGAGACAGCACAAATTATGAAACAGTTAAAAATATAGCAGAACAATGAAATTTCTGAACTTTTTGATGTCCTATTTTCAAACCGAAATTCAAGTTCCAAGTTGCCGTAATGTGGAATTTGGAAAGGAAAGTAAACTCAGAAATAACGCGCAGGTTGACCAATATACACGCGATTAGGATGCTTACTTTCTCTGAAACTGTTAGCTTCATTTTATATTCCCCAATCAAGCAGATATTAGACATTTCACCAAGTCCAAGACAAATTCGATTCGGTTGGATCGGACAAACGATTATAAACAGAAATTTTGGTTAACAAAGATCCCACAACTCATGAACTATTTCAACCCTGTTTGTTATGACTCTGCCACATCTGTAGCCAGCTTTACTCGTACGAATGATCTAATCCCTTCACTATATACAAAATCGACAATAGAAGGCAAACTTTCACTTGAAACCTATAAGCAGAGCAAACAATCTGAGATAAAATCTCAAAAAGATAGTATGTAGCGTCCAATCACGCTTCCATTTTCATGTTTTGCTTCAATGCCTAGATTGTAGTGGTGAAATCTAACGCCCAGTTACGGGAAATGGCAATTTCCCTAATATTAGCCATCGCCCACTACTGGGCGATTGGCACTCAGATAGTTCGTGATTAACAGCACGCCATCGCCCTTATTTGGGCGATGGCATTCTGGCAACGGAATTGAAATCAGCTCAAAATTTCGAGTAGAACAGTGCCGAGATGGCTTTCTGGAGATGTGTAAGTAATGAGATATAGATTTGGCATGCGGGGGCGGATTTCCAAAAACCACGTGGCAGCGAGAGTGTTAAGGAGTTTAACTATCAATCCCCGGTTTACTGCCCGGTTACTAAACCGGAAATTGGTTGGCGAATCTGATGCAGGTTCTCACGGGTGCAACTCACTCTAAATTAGACCCCTAATCTAATACCTATCCTAATCAAACATGAGTCAATGTTGGCGTACAAATGTATTTATTAAACAACTTACGTTTTAATCCATAAAAGACAGGAAAGCACCCCTAATACAAAATATGGCTCTATTGGCCGACTGCACACTAGATCGTAACACCAACAACTGATTAATTAGACTAATTGATTTGATGACTCATAGTCTCAGACCGAAGTCACTACACAGAAGTAATGATTACTTTCAATGGTTGTTTAGAATGATCTTAGAATCGCAGACCGTAATTGCTAGTTTTTCACATCATCCCCCTGCGAAAGTTTTTTAGCGCCTGCTAAAATTTCAGAGATAACGAGAGTTGCTACCGTAATTCGAGAATTAAAAATAGATAGAAAATTTCAAGAAAAAGGAAAACTACATGGGAGACCAGTAAGCAACCGTTAAGAAGTCCTGGCGTTTTTACTGCCCATGAAAAAAGTAACTTCAGAAGTAAGCCAAGCGACTTACAAAAGAAAGTACAAAGTTTAAAGAAAATAGAAAGTTTGGTAGCGAATTGGTAGTCAAATGCAGGCTAATCGAAACTGGGGATTAACTGCTTACTTGCACGTAACTTGATAACATTTTAAACGATACTGCGATTCAAATTTAGATAATGAAAAAGAGAGTAAGTAGAAATCAGAAAATAAAGGATCGAAACCCCATATAAAAAGTAGTACCCTTAAGCCTCTATGGTTAGAAAACCCAATTCACTCAACTCATCCCAACACGCAAAACAATCATTCTAACAATTACAAATACACAGGCCTGACAGTACAAAAATCACCGCTGTACATAGAGTAGATACGACAAATGTTACGCTTTACAACAAAATTTCAAAAAGAGTATATACGACATAGTATCTGTACAACGATTTTCAAAGGAAAATGCTAAATATGACATTTATGGTAACAACAAAGAATCAAAATCCTAAACTAAACAAGTACAGAATATAACAAAAAGGCACACGTTATTCTATACAACGAAATTCAAAATTGAGTAAGTATCACATAAAATATAAGAAGAAAACAAACAACAACAACAGCAACTGTACATATTCTAGCTTGACTAACAATTATAACAGTAAGATTACAGGTTCACAAGTAAATAGTAGAAAGCACAGGCAGAAACTGCCGTTTACAGCACAACCCGTCTTAGCTCAACTCTTGGCCCTTGGCTTAAAGCCCTCATCTCTCGGAATTGTGCAATAGCAAATAGCAGTTTAAAGAAAATACAAAGAATCCCAATAAATTTCAAAGATAATTTCAAATAGAATTTCATAAACAGCAATAATATATATCCTAATAAGTCCTAACAAATTTTAGAAGCTATTGAAGTGGTAAAAGCATCAGCTTCAATGTTTGACTTTATGTAGGCTATATATAATTACATGTAAAGCATACGGTGTATCAGATCTCAAGATAAAAAGAATAAAACTTTTTTAAGACTCTCTATTTTTAAGCTTTATACAGGTTTCTTCTTAGTCACTACATGACCCTCCTCCTTTTAAGCGGAGCTGTACGTGAAAATTGTAGGCGTAGTTTGAAATTTAACGCGCTTGCGTGGCTTCACAGTGATACATTGCACATCAGGATGATCGGCTGGCCACACAAAAGCAGGTTTTGTTCGATCAATGGAAATTTTGTTTGTTTTTCCATTGATCAGGAGTGTAAGTGTTTTATCGTCTTTTGCCAAGATGCGATACGGACCAGCGTACGGACGTTCGAGTGACGAATGCACGATAGGCTTTCAAAGATACGCGTAGTCGGTAGACGAATAGTCTGGAACGTGGTGACGACGATTATGATGACGTTTTACGGGACGGAATGCAGCGGTCTTAGCGAAAAGATCATCGATAAATGTTGGGCTGCTTTCCAGTGCCGATGTTTGATGAAAATAGTCACCAGGTAAAGTCAGTTCAGTACCATACAGAAGTTGGGCGGCACAATAGCCTCTGTCCCGAATTGCAGAGCGTAGACCTAGCAGAACTAATGGAAGTGAATCGTACCAATTTCGCTTGTCGCAGACGGATCGAAGGGAGTCTTTGAGCGTGCGGTGAAATCGTTCAATTTTGCCGTTGCATTGTGGATGATACGCGGTCGTACGCTTACGCTGAATACCGAGACGGCGTAGTAGGAGATTGAAGACGGAGGATTCGAATTGGGTGCCGCAGTCCGATACGATGACTGAGGGCACGCCAAAACGACTGACCCAGTGCGTGATCATTGCTTTCGAGACGGCTTCAGCGGTTATAGTCGATAACGGAACGGCCTCGACCCATGACGTAAATCGATCGATGATTGTCAACAGATATTTCTTTCCAGCAGATGGTGGCAATGGCCCCACAATGTCAACGTGCATCGTGTGAAATCTTGCGATAGTTGGTATTGTTCCAACAGGAGCCATTGTATGACGAGTGATTTTGGACATTTGACACGGTTGGCAGTGACGAACGAATTCTTTGATTTCCCGGTTCATTCCGGGCCAAACGTAAAGAGAGCTGATGGTGCGAGTGGTCGAACGAATACCAGAGTGCGCGAGGCCATGAAAATCACTGATGAGAACGAGGAACGTATGGTCGATTTTTGTCGTCACACACGACAAAGCTCTTCGCGCCTACGGAACGATTGGAAAGCGGTAACGACGTAGTGCGAAAGAAGGATTGAAGATCGGCGTCTGATTGTTGTTCGTCGGCTAACGCGACATCTTCGTCCATTCGAATTGCGGCGACTGATCTGGATAGAGTGTCAGCGACGACGTTGTCAGCGCCAGATATGTGCTGGATGTCACAGCCAAATTCTGATATGTAGGAAATCCATCTGCTCTGTTGGGGTGAAGGATGCTTCATGGTAAAGATCTTAAGCAAAGGCTTATGATCTGTGCGAACGGTGAAGACATGGCCAGCAAGCCAATGGAAATGTTTCAACGAAAGGTAGATGGCAAGGAGTTCTCTGTCGAATGCCGATGATTTGCTTTCTCGAGTGGATAATTTCTTTGAGTAGAATTCCAGTGGTTCTAATTGATCATTGACCAACTGATGAAGAACGGCACCGACGGCTATCTGGGAAGCGTCCGTAGTGAGAACTAACTGACCATCGACGCTGGGATGTGCTAACATAGCTCGCTTGGCAAGGGCTTCTTTCAGATCATCAAACGATTTCTGATGATCCGCGGTCCAAGCATAGTTTGCGGATTTTTTCGTCATATCCGTTAGAGGAGATGCCAAGTGAGAGAAATTGGGAATGTACCTATGGTAGAATCCTACCATGCCCAAGAAACGACGCAGTGCCTTTTCGTCAGTAGGTGGAGGCATGTCTAGAATTACAGAGACTTTTGACTGCAGCGGGCGAGTTCCTTCGGATGTGATTTCAAAGCCTAGATAAGTTGCGCGGTCCATGAAAAATTTGCATTTCTTGAGATTGACTCGCATGTTGTACTGTTGGAGTCTGTTAAGAACCTGCTGCAGATGCTGAAAGTGGGTTTCAACATCTGGGCTTGCGACGATGATGTCATCTATATAACCTCGGGCAAACGGAAGGTCTCGCAGTAGGAGGTCTGTGCACCTCTGAAAAGTCTGCGAGGCATTCCGAAGTCCGAATGGCATGTAGTCGAAGCAAAAACTTCCGAAGGGAGTAGTGATCGCAGTTTTCGGGATATCTTCTGGTGCCATGCGAATTTGATAAAATGCTTTTTGCAGATCAAGAATCGTGAAGACTTTGCATCCTCGAAAGGAGTTGGTTATTTCTTCGATTCTTGGCATTGGATATCTGTCAGGAATTGTCTGACCGTTGAGTGCTCTGTAATCACCACAGGGACGTAAACCACCGTTTGATTTGACGACGACGTGGAGTGGAGTTGCCCATGGAGATTCGGCGCGATGACAAATTCCTTGGCGTTCCATGCTCAAGAATTCATCCTTGGCTGCTTGAAGTTTTTTCCCGAACAAACGGCGAGGACGGCTGAAACAAGGAGGTCCTTTGGTTACGATGTGATGCTGAACGGGTAAAGTAACTGGAGAATCGGAAGATCGAGGTTGTGCCAATGAGGCATACCTTTCAATGAAGCGTTTAAAACGTTGTTGGTCAACTGATTTGAGTTGAGGAACGATATCGCTAGTGATTGAACGAACTTTCGGACGACTGACTGGCTTGTCATGCTGCTTTGAGTTTGACTCAAAACGGCGAGACGTGTCGGATAAGCGAACGACAGTGGCTGAATGGCAGTCGACGAGAAGTTTGTAGTGAGCGAGGAAATCTTTGCCAAGGATTGGTTGTTCAACGTCAGCGATATAGAATTTCCAGGTGAAAGTGTCTGGTAATCCTGTGATACTGAATGTTAAGTATGACCGGCCATAGACTTTGATAGGCGAGTCGTTGGCGGCTCGAAAAGGTTAACGGAAAGAGTCTCCTGAGTAGGAATTTTATTGAGAGGAAGACAACTGACATCACTGCCAGTATCAGCAAGAAAAGTTCCGATTTCCGGCGCAGCAACAAGAACTGAATTCACCCCGACGCCTGCTGCGACGACGACGGGAGCACGAGGTTTCCCTGATTGTATGAACAAGGAGCGGTACAGTTGCGAGCGTCTTTCCCGAATTTGAAATGGTACCAGCAGTAGCGACCTTCTTTGTTGAAACGCGGACGACTGTTGGAACGATTGCAGAACGACTACGCGAACGATCCTTATCGTGGTGACGGCCTCGAATCGATTGCAGCGATAAGATTTGAACTTGGCGAGAAAGTTCAGCGACTTGCTCAGATAAAGATTTGTGGTTGTCGAAGGCAGATGTTTGTTCCAAGCTAGGGCTGGATAAACATCTGTTTTGAATTGCCGACACTTTACTGGTGGTTGGGATCTGTTCGATCAGTTTGTCTGCAGTTTCTGAAAGCTTTTCTATTGACAGTTCGAACAAAAGGTCAAGACTAGACGAACGCCTTCAGGCATCATTTCGAGGAAACGTAAACGAACGATGTCTGGATTGTTTGGAGCAAGTCTCTGAAGATGTCGAAGAGCTGCAGAAGGTTTACGATCGCCCAATTCTTCTTCTGCGAGAAGCCTCTTGAGACGACGAGAATCGCTGTCGCACATGCTGTGGATTATTTGGTGTTTGATGTTATCAAAGGATTTCGCTAGATCGACGCCAGCCTCGAGAACGATATCGGTTGACAAGGCAGCTAGCAAGCTTTGTTTCTTGATGCTTTCAGGTTTTCCATCCAAAAGCTGCTCGATGTGGGAGAACCACATATCTTTTGAATAGAAATTTGGCAGTTTGATTCTTTTGGAATTGTCGCTTTTAGACTCGATCGCTTGATCGGTTTGTTTAGCTGAATCTCTCTTCGCATTTGGACCTAATTCTGTGACTACAGACGTCGTAGGTAGTTTTTGCGGGTGTAGCAAAAAATGTTCTACTACGTGCTGGTTTTCCTGTCGTAATAGTTCGATAATCTCTTCCGACGTGGTCGGTGGGCTGAAACCAGGCTCGCTTAGCTTCAGAAAACACAAAACCTTTTGTAGCTCGGTCTTGTCATAGTTTTCGTATGCGATCGGTGGACCGGGGTTGAGTTCAACATCCCCTGATATTATCAACAAGAGTCGTAGTGCTAGCGACTGTCGACAGTTCATTGAACCCCAAGAGATACCGAAAGTAGTTGTAGAAAATCGCTTGCAAAATTTTGAGTTCAGAAACGGTACCTGGCAGTAGGGTTGGGCCAATTTCATTGAAACAGCCAGGATACCTTTCTCCAACCAGGGCTTTTCCTTCCACAGTTGGGAAAGTGACAGATCTGATGAGGCATCCATGAAATTGCCAATCCGCAGCAGCAGTATAGCCAGAGAAATTGTAAGAGTTGGGCGGAATTTGGAATAGCAAAGGAACAAGCAGTTTAATAGAGCTGTATTAGTTAGTCACATATTCGTATATGAACAATAGTGTTGGATGCGATCCCACCAAGTTCCAACTAAGCTAATTCTCCAACACTCCCACTTTAGCCAGTTGGAACTTTAGTGACTGCACAGTTCTCTTTAGCAGATTATAGTTTACTTTAATATTCTTCGTGTCCTCACTAACTGCTTATCTTGCTCTTGTGTCACTGATCCTTTGTGCTTGCAAGGTGCTCCCACTAAAACCATCAGAATCCAAACTCCATCCCTGGCTCTGTGTTTCCTCGCAAAGCAATCTTTAGACTTTCAGCCAAACAAACCAAATCCGTCCTTTTAACGGAACTATGCTTGTTATAAGTCTAAATATCCTCCCACAACAGATTTCATTGGCTAGAGACTTCGACAGCTCTACCATCCACAATGAGGAACATTTTGACCTCTCACTCATCCGACTGATGAGCAAAAACCATCTGCCTGTGGGCTCCGGATTTCTTTGCCTTTTGAACACTTAAAGCAGCCAAGTCAATTTGCTTTCAGTCCCACCTTTGTCCTCTGAAAATTTAAGCTCTTCTAGGCACTCATTTCTTTTCTTTGACATCAAAGGACCACTGCACGACGTGGGCACATGACTTCGGCAAACCAAAGCAAATCGGATACGTCCAGGTGCATGCCTGGGCCCATAACCTGTTGGGCGGAATTTGGAATAGCAAAGGAACAAGCAGTTTAATAGAGCTGTATTAGTTAGTCACATATTCGTATATGAACAATAGTGTTGGATGCGATCCCACCAAGTTCCAACTAAGCTAATTCTCCAACAGTAAGCATGGTTGCGCTGAATGGGCCACCAAATTTAGAAGCTATTGAAGTGGTAAAAGCATCAGCTTAAATGTTTGACTTTATGTAGGCTATATATAATTACATGTAAAGCATACGGTGTATCAGATCTCAAGATAAAAAGAATATAACTTTTTTAAGACTCTCTATTTTTAAGCTTTATACAGGTTTCTTCTTAGTCACTACATAAATATATGCTTACAACATGTTATCATATTCTCAGTTTTCAATGTTGTTTTTTCAATGTTATCATTTCACCCCGCGCGAAATAAATGAGTTCCTACGAATTCCACAAGACAAATTCAAAACCTAGCTAAACAAAAACAAAATCCGTAAGCTAAACAAACAAAGTAATAGAAACAGTACAACAATACAAAAATTAAGGCAAGCTTTTAAGGCTAAGTTTTAAAGTGAGTAGAAACATTTCAGAAGAAGACAAAAGACTATAAAATGACTATAATAATGTATGACAAACAAAAATGACTACAAAAAAATTCTAATACAAGGCAGTGGTATGGCTACTCTGGGGCACCGGCCCTCGAGCCTGGTTGGAAGGCTACTACGGGGCACTGGCCCTCGAGCCTGGTCGGAAGGCTGACATCACCGACAACGTCCACCGTTTGTAGCACCGTTGCAAAACACTACCGAAAGAGCCGTAAAGCTGAAACACAAAGGGGGTTAGACAAACATTTAGAAAGAGTACTGGTACTCGTAATCTTGAGATTTGAGATTTGCGCCAAGAATTTTATAGTTAGGATAAGCGCAAGATAGAAAAGAAATTCGACGTTTTAGAGAGATTACGTTGTAACAGAGAAACTAGCTATTCACTCCAAAAGAGAAAAACTATGTTACACCGTCAGTTCACTTGGTTTTATGAGGTGTGTTAAATAACAATACAAGCTAACTCTAATTCACCATGTCAATATACAAAGCATGAACCTATTTCGCTATGAAGTGTGGCTTGCCGAAGCATAATTACAAAAGAATACAAAACAACTGTACAGCAAATAAACTACATATGAACTAACTCAATATTTTTGGATTTTTAGAGTTTTTAGATTAATGTACGGCAAAGATTAAGTGAAAAATACGAAACAAAATGCCAAAATGGAAATATCAAAGTTGAAAGCAAAAGTATACCTGTACACGAACAAAAAACTACTTCAAAAATAATACTGAATAACTACAAAGATTAAATACGACAAAATATAAGATATATAGCAAGCCAAACTTCAATTAAAGATAAATTCTTCATTTAAACGTATCTGAGGCGTTTTAAGTATGAACGTATTAATAAGCCTCTATTAATTCCTTCTTTCTTTCTGGTTAACCAACATACGTACGGTGTGTACTGGTTAACTGATAAACTTTGCTTGCTTTTCAATAAATTCCGAGAATTGCAATAATTCCAATAAGATAAACAGCCAAAAATTCAGGTTAGAAAAAATTCTGAACGTTAGCTTTTCAACAAAATTCCGATTAAATGATTGACAAAAATACAAAACAAAAAATACAAAATACAAAAAATATAAACAAAAAAATTACTGCGAAAAGTAGAATATTGAAAGTAAAAAATGAAATAGAAAAATGAATGAAACCATGCTACCATCACGACAAAAACACGACGTAGAGACCTACGACATGCGCCTTTGTGTGGCAGCTACGCACTAACTCGAAGATGGCCATACAAGTTGCGCGTAATGATGATTTATGAGCCCAGTGACCAGAGTCCTAATCAAAGAGCGTTGTTACCATGCGCCGGGATTCCGCATCATACTTCACATACTGCACACGCTTTTTCCTTCCTGTGCTACCATACTTCTCTAGCATTAAGTCCATCACGCTATATCTCGCTTATAGCATGTCCGGTAAAATCGGCAGGCTTTTCAACATTTCCTCCAAAATGAAAATAGACTTGATGCCCTATTGTTGGCAATATATACTCATTGATTTCCAATTGCTGCCGTAGTAGATATTCTGAGATTACAACTGGCATCAACATGACAAGCTGTGCTATATCAGTCATTGCTCCTTCTGAGAAGTCATAAAAACAAAATTGAACTAGATTCCTTCCATTTACTGACTATGCCTTCTATCTGATATTCATTAAATAAGTGATGAACAATATGCACAAAAAGTCACTCTCTTCACCGATCTTTCTAGCTGATTCTTCCCCATTCAGCTTGCTGTTGCTGAGCTTCCTTCTCAAAGCTTCCATGACTCTGTTTAGGCATCCTTTTCCAAAATTGTGATGATGATAGAATCTATGAATTAATTGTCTCTATTAGACCGTACAAAGTACAAAGTGCACATAGGATGCTTGTCTTTCGAACATATTAACATATAATACGATAATAAGGTGACTGTAGCATGGGGAAAAGGGATTGCACGGAGAGAATCCGCTGGGTAACTGGAAGACTGGTGCAAGGAATGGTGTTGCGAATTATTTGCAGTAGTGGAAGTAATAGTGCATTCTTGATTGTGATTTGATGTAGTCTCTTCCGCTTCCATTTCTAAACCTTGCAACTGTCGTTGCACTACAATAGGATCTTCAGTAGTTGCTTGAATTTGTTCTGTTTGGTCTTTTTCAGTGGGTTTTAATTCACAATGACGGACAATTACATCATCATTCGTAGCTACAGCATCACCATTATCATAGGTACGCACAATATTATCATCACCAAGAGCAGTTGGATCGTCAACGTCAATTTCCAACTCCT
>JASAND010017394.1:0-57659 GCA_030248195.1 Trissonchulus latispiculum | reverse complement strand
ATCAAATGTTCATACTAATTCTTCAACAAATATACGAAAACTACTATAAAATTATCAGGGCGCACGACAATAGAATAAACAAAGCAGAGGGGAGGACGTTACTCTCTCCCTATATCCTAAACTTGGCCCAATAGGCACCTACCCAATGACAAATCGGACCCCCAACCTAATAGACACACCGACGAGAACAACTACTGAACTAAGCCTGCACTTTTCTCCCTTATATATACTTTGTGCTACTCACGTAGCTAGCCCAAAAGAAATCACTTTTATCATTCACGAATAGAAGAATTGTCGAAATAATTCAGAGTTGTATAATTTCATCAGATAGAATATAGTTTACATCACCTGTGTGAAGATAGCACAACACATAATTTTCAGTGCTGCGCTGCTGCGCAGCTAGCTATCAGTACCCCAATGGGTAATATCCCACAAAATGTAGCGGGTGCGTACTTCTAACTGTTCCCTAGGTCCTCAGAGCTAACACTTGGAGCACGGCTTACTTTAAGGCAACAAACTCAACAACTGAAGGAACAACGCAGAAACATTCCAACATTAACAATAATTCAAAGTTCAGCTACAAGATGTTTTGGCGTCAAGATCTTGGTGCAACATTTACAATTATTACAAGACATGACATCTCCAAGACGTAGATTAAACTTTAAAGGTTGTAGCTACAGTATACCTTAATAGATAAGTCTAGGGACCAATTAGACATACTGTAGGTAGGATAGCTAAGTGATTAATTAAAGTCTACACCTAAGATTACATTAGGTGCGTGGATAATCATCACACACACTCGACTAATATGCAAAATGTCAAGCCAACTAAAGCTTGACCAAAAATCTTGGTTCCCAAATACGAGCGGCTGTGCTGAGTTATCACTTGAAGGTAGCCTACTAATGTATATATTTTTAGAATCCTCAGGAACCCGAGATTTCGCAGATCCGGAAAAGTCCGAAATTCCGGATTTCATTCACGGAAAATCTAAAATTTTTAGTTTTTCGCCCAATTTTTATCTCAATCAAAATTTTGTTTTGACAGTCGAATAGAGCTGGTCCAGCTACACCTTTCTGTTTTTAGAAACTTTTCACGAAAGTGCTCCCAATTTCCGGAATTCCGGGTTATCAAAGTCACCCGATTATAAAAAATTCCTCCAATACCCACAAAATGGGTATCATTCAAAAGCTCTTATCGGATTGAATAAATTTTGTAATAGAACAAACTCGTGAAATGCACTCAATTCCCGGAATTTGCTAAAACCGGATTTTCCGGAGTTTAGAAGTTTTCCCCAATACCCCTCAATATGGGTAGCATTCGAAAGGTCATGATGAGCTGAGCAAAGTTTCTAATAGAGCCAACTCGCAAAAATGAGCCCAGGTCTCGGAATTCAAGAAAAACTTTCAAGCTAGAGTGAAATCCGGAATTTGTGAATTCCGGGAATTCAGTGCACTATTGGACATTGATTCTATTACAAGATTTGTTCAGATCATCAAGAGCTTTCGAATGATACCCTTATTGAGGGGTGCCGGAGAAAATTTCTAAAATCCGGAACATCCGGTTTTCGCGACTTCCGGGAATTGAGTGCATTTTCACGAGTTTGTTTTATTACAAAACTTGTTCAGCTCGATGAGAGCTATCGGATGATACCCATCTTGTGGGTATTGGACAAAATTTTTAAATTTCGGAAATTTTAAAATCCCGGGATTCCGGAAATTGGGTACATTTTCGTGAAAACCTTGTAAGAGCAAAAATTTGTAACGGGAGCAGCTCTATTCGATTATGAAAACAAAAGTTTGATTACGATGAAAATTGGGCGAAAAACTAAACATTTTAAATTTTCCGTGAATGAAACCCGGAATTTCGGATTTTTCCAGAAATCTGGGGTTGCTGAGGATTCTAAAAATATATACATTATATCTTCAAATGATAACTCAGGTCATGCGCTCACATTTCGGTTCCAAGATTTTTTGGTCAGACATTAGTTATCTCCAGCTCGAACAATAAGCATAAAACCCCTTTAAATGGCCGTTTTGGACGACTGACAATTTTTGACAACTTTGGCTTCGTGAGCTATTCAAAATGAAGAAGAAGAAGAAGAAGAAGAAGTTTACTCAAGAATGGAAAAAAATAAGCAGAAAAGAAACGGAATGCATAATAAGTACAGAAACTAAATAACATATATGCGTATATAGCAGTTAGTGTAGCATAAATGACAAAAAGAAACAAACAAACTAAATAAATTCGAGTCTTGAGACGGACGAGGAGGATCAATCGTGATCACCTAACCCTCGCCCCCTGAGAAAACTTGTTAAATCTAAATTGGCCAGACGATCATTAAATACACTGAGACTTTTTGCTTCGACTACGTTTTTTGGTAGAGTATTCCAAGCTCTTATAATCCTATGAAAGAACAAATTTTGCAAGAAAGTTCTGCCTGTATTAGGAGGCAGCATTAAGCGTAGACTGTGGCTCCGTGTAGGTGCTGGCGGTGCCCGAAACAAAATAAGTCGTCAAAATTTAAATCCCACCCTTTTATGGATAATCTTATATATCAAATTTAGGTCAAAGATAATTCTTCGCATGTTCTAACAATTGAACACCTAGATCACGTAACCTCCGACATGTAAGGCAGATTTCTTAAACACGGAACACGCTTTATCAATTTTCTTTGAACATTTTCAATTAGGTCGATGTCTTTCAGTAAATAAGGTGACCAGATTTCCGTGCCACATTCGACGATGGGTCTAACGTAAGTTGTAAACATCTTTAAAAGAAAAGATTTCGTTCTGGTTTTAAACGCTCGAAAAATGAGAGATTGTTGTACAGACATTGCCTTGCGATAAACTTTTGTACAGTGCTCACTAAATTTAAAGTTGCCACTAATACTAAAACCAAGGTCATTAAACGAAGTTTCCACGGGAAGTGCTTCGTTATTTATAGAGTATAAATAGGGGGAACTGGTGGTTTCCCAAAAACACAAACAGAACACTTTTTAATGGCAAGATTTAGTTGCCATTTAGAAGACCACTCGTACACCCGGGTCAAATCATCTTGCAAATCAAGACTAAAAGGAGATTTTCCTTGTCTGACTCCTACGTACAGTTTCACGTCGTCAGCGTGCTCATGAGAATTTTGCTGTAGGTACGTTTAACCGAATCATTGATAAAAGTAAGAAAGAGAACAGGACCTAGTACTGTACCTTGTAGTACCCCGCTAGTGACATTTTCTTACCTAGAACTAAATAAACTGCCAGTCCGCTAATCGGATGTCTAATACATAAAACTAATTTTTGGATTAATTTCGCAGTAATTTAAATCATTCTGTTATAGTCCTAATTCGGCTATTTCTGGATTCCATGAATGCGGCTCATCCGTCCCCTAATCGCAGGGCAACCTACACGGATGACCGGAAATCCAACAGATTTGGCAGACCTAATTCGGGGTCCCCGTGACCCTAGGCTGCAAAACCTGCTCTGAATCGCCGAACATACTAACATTTCTATGCCAATTTCATATGATTTTCACTCCAAAATTAGCACTTTCACAGCGATTACACATTCAACCAATAACTATTACTGAATTTTGATTTATCTATGTTTTGGGCCCAAATTGCTAGTCAATTTGGCCCCATTTTTCCTGCCTAATATCTGAGCATTTTACTCATTCATTCTGGCAGTCCCAATACCTTTATCAAGCAAAGGGAGTTTACATGGTATGCCCTCATTCACACTCACAATCACACACCTTTTGCTTCATACTTCACACTCTACAAAAAGGGGTCTAACCTTGGAACCTCCCACTCCAGGAGGGGTTTACCCAAGGAGCCACTTAATTTGGGGGGGTCTCATTCACACTACAAATTACTACAATATTTACACATACGATTATATGAACACAATAGATCCTAACTACTCCTTAATAAGACCTACCTACTTATAGTATGCATATTTTTGCCCTAATTCTGAAAGTAAGTTTGATTTACCTCTTCCAGTATTTTACTGTAAACTTTGGAACTTTATAAATTTGATAAAAAAATTTTTTGTTGGCTTTTTTTTTGAAACTTTGGCAGTTTAAGGAAAGCTGAACGAGTAATAATTGCTTAGGCAATTATTACTAAAACAAATTACTAACACATTTCCGCTAAGGACAGCTTCTGATTAATTAAATTAACAGCGGGGAAGCCGGCCATTCCCCTCAGAACAACTTGATAATAAATAATTTGAAAATAGTTCTGAGTTTTAATTCCTACTGATTTTTTAGGTAAGCCGACCTACACAAGACATGACAACAATTCAGAAATACAAACAATAGTGTTAACTTCAGTAGCGCCTAATTTCGATTACGGCCGGCAATTCCTAATTGCCGGCTATGGGGAGGATTATTCCCTAAACTTAGCTCAGTTCTGAATATGAGGTCGTAACCAAGGGACCTCCTATCTCAACTCAGGGGTGGGTCCCCACTCAGAATCCCAATTCCGTTACAAACCCCAACAAGAACTATTACACACAAAATGCTTTGGGCGTGCGCCCCTACAAAAACTGAGGCCATTCAGGCCGTGGCTTGGTCAGACAAGACTAATTTTAAACAAGGCTCGAGGGCCATAAAAAGTGAGTTTTTTGGCCAAAGGGGCCTTTGAAAATCCCTAAACTCGCGTTCCTAGTGTGTGGTTTCTGGCCGAGCATAGTGCGCTCATTTGGCCTTCATCGTGTGGTGTTCGTCGTGTAAGCTCAGGTCATCCCTTCTGACCAGTGTGGGTCAGAAGGGGCCCCTAACTCGAGTCCTAAGTACACTTTTTGTTCCCGGCCAAATCGCTGGCACAACGGGAAAGCGTACTGCTAGAGAGAAAACCCGGCCGCTCTCGGCCAACCTCAGACGAACACTGACTGGAAGATTTGAAATTTCCAGTGAGCTGACAGCAATCTGACAGCTCACTGGTGTTTGCTTTTTTGGGCGGAACCTCTTTGATTTTACTGGAGCTTTCAGAACTTTCTGGAAGCTCCCTATGTTAAACTGTGTGCCCGACGCGGGCTGGCCAAGCGGCTGGTCCGTTGGAGGGGAGATTAATGAGGAAAAGGAATTATGACCCTCCAACTGACCCTAATTTTGATGGATTTCCCAAGCTGAATTTTGGGAAACTTTACAGACTTTTTGGTTACCACGTAAAGGTAACCAAAGGGGAAATTTCGAACTTTAAAATTTAAGTTGCGAAAATTAAAAGGCGAAATTATACAAAATGAAGGCCGCTCGGGGCCGATTATGGAAAAATAAATATTAAGTGCTACTTTGTCCGCGTTATTTAGTAAATTTTACATTTATTATTTTTCAGGCGCTTCCTTGTCTCCAAGCCCCTTTCTTTCCTTTTGGGCGTGACCTTTCGGCCACAGACAAGGGAAGCCGCCCGTTAATCCCAACAACAATTGCTCTTCCTCACCAAGACTCTATGTATCACTGCAAAAGAAGCGGAAGGGCAATTGTTGCGTAAAAAATATGCATACTAACAACTACGTAATTTTCCACAAGATAAAAACTAAATATTATTATTCTACGTACTTAACTACCTAAGACTACTAGTTTATGTTTTATTTTAATTATTTGGGAGGGAGTTAAGCCCCCTTCGAACGTATTACTACACTATAAGGTGTGTGTTAAGTCCTTCTCTGCGAGGCAAGTCTCTGCTGGGAGAGAGCCAGCAGAGGCTCAAGGGAATGAATGAAAACATGAATGGGCGTAACCACACACAACTGTTACGCATTATTGTGAGGTCACCTAAGGCCAATATTACAAAATTAAAATGTAACTAATCAAAACTTCTTTTACGTGTAACTTTCGCAATATTGAGAGTTAGGTGACCGGGTTTGGAGTTTTGGAATCAGCAGAAAATTGCCTTTCAGATAAACCCAACTTGTATTTTGACCAAAAATTTCACAAATTAACTAATTATCACCTAACTAATGCAAATTATGCCTAACTAACACTTATGAACACCGATTAACATTATGCTATGCTACTAATGGACAAATTATGACCTTATTTTGACCAATCTTCCAATATTTGCACCTATTAACTGCATAAAACGTTTTAAACTCGAAGTTTCTTGTCAAATCGTAGGTTATTCAACAATTTCTTTCGTTAGATTCGTTTTCCTTGATAGTTTTTGGCTGTTTTAATCAGATTTTGACTGACTTTTGGACAATGAGAGGCCTTATTCGTGGCCTGGGAAGAGTAACGACTCCTCCGCGATACATCAAAAGTGATGTTAGGGCCTATTGCTGACCCGGGAAGGGTAACGACCCCTCCATTATTGGCTGGTAATCTACTAGAACCCCGTTAAGCTACATTCTACTGAAGTTCCATTCCATTTTCGTATCCTTTGCGTGCGAGTAGTGCTACTTCTAGCCTTATTCTTCCTATCTACACTAGAACCTATGTCTCTAATGGTTAATTTCTGGGGGGTTTCACACTGACTGGCAACTCTGGTAATTACATGACAATTACTTTATACAGTGCTTGGACGTTTCATAGTTCACATCAAGATTTCACAGGCACGCCACTCATAACCAGTGCATTGGACATTTAAATCAATTCCATCAAAAATTCGCGATCTACGACAAACTGAGCTTTTCTTGGTCATTTTTAGGTTTTATTTAGCCTTTTCCATTACACAATTGCATTCTCCCGAGTTCATTTTTCAACCAATCGATATCAAACTGTCAGCAATGGTAGCTTGTGTTTAAGGTGGTAGTACCACAATCGGCGTGGACTTTGAACAGATACTGTTTAATCAATCGGCTTGAAATTTGGCACATTTGTTCTTTATCATGTTTTGCATGAAATTCGCTTGCCTTCAATGTTATGGGAATTGGCTTGCTGTCTACACAAGAGGAAATGTATTAAAAGTATTGAATTTAAATATCTCCTTTACTCCTTTATGAATTTACTTGAAATTTTCCATTCAAACTTTATTAATTTATACGCTCAGGCCGTTTTTATGTTTTTCGGAAAAGTGTATCTTCGATTTTTTAGCTTATTTTGAAATTGCGTTTTTCCAAAAACAAAGAAAACGGCCTGAGCGTATGCAGATATAAAACATTTCTGGAAAATTTGGTCAAGTTTGGTTGAAGCACTGAAGAGAAAATCAAAAACAAAGAATTCGCAACTTTTCATTGTTTGCTTTGGTTTTACAAATTCGATATGATTTCAATCAGCTGCATAGCGTTTTTGTTAAATATTACACACAGAAAACACAATAACCTCTAAAACCCAATACTATTAATTTTTGTATAAAATGATCTTACGTACATTGCTTGTGCAAACGGACAACGTAAATCAGCCATATGTAAAATCATCTGTAACTTTTGATAGAAATCACGTACAGGAGAGATATGCACATCATTTTAAAGCGCTTTTTATGCTCTTTCAGATGGTAGAGTAAAATTTAATATATAAACTTTAAAGAATTTTGATTATTTGCGCATGCGCAAAGCCATGATGGTAGCTCTCCAATTATTCGCTCTGTGACACCAAATGGTGCAAGATAGTATGCCAACTAAACTTGCTTCTCCTAAACGTTTGTCCAGATTGCTTCATCGATACCAAGATTATGTAGAAAATCCCGCTAGTGGTACTACCACCTTAAGGGGGCACTTGCATTATGGGGACAAGAATCTTCTATTCTGGGACTAGAAAATTTAGACAGATTGTTCAGTTTTAAGGGGACGTTTGCATTACCGGGAACGATTATCCTGAGTTAATTTTTCAACTAATCCGATTCAAACTTTCAGCAGTGGTAGCTGGTGTCAAATACTCGCGATTTATAGAATACGAAGAATCCAGTGTTTGGCTTGCGACATACACAACAGGGATAGGTTTAAATTTTCAAAACAGTGTCAATCATTAACGGCTAAATGAAATTAGCTCAAATTTTGAGCAAGAGTATAAATAAACCTAATGCAGGGAAATTTTTTCGGTTTCTCGATTTATGCACTTTTGAGAATTTTATTTATGTTCAAAAAATTTGAAAATCAATATTTCACGGAATATGCGTTTTAAGCAAAAAACTAAACAAATTCCCCTTGCGCACCTCACCAATAAACGTACTTGCAAAATTTGAACAAGCTTGGTTGAAGCATTTATGAGAAAATAAATATGAAAAATTTCACACTAGTCGTTTCTGTTGTACGCAGACAATGTGCTTTTAATAAGTTTCTCAGTGTATTTTATGAAACTATAAACAAATCCAACAAAAAGCATGATGAAAACCCTGTTTAATTAATTTTCGAACGATTAGTTTTTATTAGTTCCCATTCGCAATGGGAATGGTCAACGTAATTTTGCCATATGTACAATCGCTTGCAACTTTTGATAGAAACCACGTACACAAGAGATATGAACATCGTTGTAAAGCTCTTTTTATGCTCTTTCACCTAGCCTATTCTAAATTATTATACGGAGCTTTAATAAAATTTCTATTTTCTAAGCCATACTGGTAGCTACCCAATCGCCACAACATTGCCCGGCCACCAAAATAGACTCACTTCGGATATCGTCAAAACTTAACAATCTGGCCAAATTTTACACAACGATCCCGATAATGCAAGCGCCACCTTAAAGAAATGTGTACTTTGCTTGGCGGGGAATGCTTTGACAAAATTGTGGCAGCTGATATCCCGTGATTGGGTGGCTACGATTATGGCTTGGAAAATCAAAATTTCATTACAGCTCTGCAGGATAAATTCGAATGCGAAAGTGAAAGCAAAAGTGAAAGAACAAAATAAGAGCTTTGCAACAATCTGCCTGTCCCTGTATATGTGTGTTTTCTATTAAAAGGTACGGGCAGTTGAATATGTGGCAAATTACCTTGATCATTCTAATTGCGTATGACAAGGTAAAAACTAATAGTTCGAAAATGAATCCTACATGGTTTTTCATGATGCTTTTTATGCTGGATTTGCTGATTATTTTATAAAATACACTATGCAACTTAAAAGTATAATATTTGCGCAAAACAGAAGCCACTAGTGCGGAATTTTCCAAATTAATTTTCTCACAAATGCTTCAACCAAATTTGCTGAAATTTTGCATTTACATTTATTGAAAGAGCAAATTTTTGTTTTCGTTTAAAATTCCGTTAATATTAATTATTAAAACTGCTGAACATTAACAATATTTCAAAATGACATAAATCGAAAAACTTAGGAATTTACCCCTGGATTAGGTTCATTTACACATTTGTGCAAAATTTTGCTGCTTCAATCAGTAATTTAATGAATGACACCATTTTGAAAATTTAAACTGATCCCTGCCGTGCAAGGCGCATGTCACGCACTATGTGAAGTTTGGCTCAACACTTGTTCGTAAACTGTTCGTAGACTAAAAGTTTAACACACGCTACCACTGCTGAAAGTTTGAAATGGAATGGTTGGAAAATGAACTCGGGAGTTCCCGGTAATGCAAGCGCCCATTTACGGATATGTAATTGTGTAATTTGTATTCATAATCTTTGGAATTTATATTTTATCTTTGCTAAATTTATCTCTTAAATTTGTGTTATTGTGGACATCGTTTCAGTTGGTTAAGCTCGACATTTTCAGACATCACACACCATGCTGTCTACCTGTGATCTTAGTCTCGTCTAATTTCTAGTCAAGCGGCGTATTTAATTCAATAATTTATACAGTTCACTAACAAGTGTTAATAAAACGTACACATGTGGCGACCGTGTCATGTGGTAGATGTCGGAAAATGCTTACTTTGACTAAAAATTCAGTCTCAAATTAGAACACAATTAAAGGGTAATCGAAGGTTTTTAGTATTCATTTTTGGCTATCTTGACTTAGGTTTTTACAAAAATTGTTGGGATCAAGCACCAGTCATAATTGGTGGGAACAACGCCTGAATAACCATTAGTGTGCTACGATAATGCGGGCACCCCTTCTCCAAAAATTATTTAATGGGCCAAATTTTCAGAAACCCCTTATACTCGTATCTTAAATCAAGTGTTTTAACTGTCAGCGATGGGGGAAGTAAGCAGGTGTAGAGAGGGGGTGTGCCCTCCCTCCCCCAAGCTCGTACTTCACTCCCACCTCTCCTAACTCCGGGTCCAAATGTTTCGGGGGAAAACGGGCTCGTTGTAGGATCATGTTTGTGTTAGAAATATGTCATGTGATGACACAAACGATCCGGACCCTCATATGCAAAATCGATTTAAAAATTGAGGGATTATATGCTAAGTTTTACCTCCCAAACCTTTTCAACCCGTGTTGAGTCCCAATCAGTTTTTTCTTCTGTGGCCGGCCTGTCGTTCCCTCAGGTGTTGAGTGATCAGGGGGCACCCATATGTCCAGATTATCAACTTTCTTACGGTTCTGGACCTGCTACTGTGATTTCGACCGTGTCAAGTGGGCCTCAGATTTCGAATCCAGAGGGTCCTCCCCCAGGGGCCAGTTTCATAAAAAACCGTCTCGAGTTCTCGAGTTCTCAAGTTCTCGAGTAGTCTGTTTTCAGTGACAACAACCTCTTCTCCATTAAAAATTATATGTAAAGGTATCTACGGGAAATTTTATGGTGATTTATTCGGTCAATTATGCAAGTTATTGAAGGAGAAAGAAATAACATACAAATTGAGATTTTCAAAAATTTCTCGAGTAGGTCTCAAGTTGGCGAAATTTTCTCTGGTCGAAATTGACCAGAGAACTTGACTCGAGAACTCGAGAACTTTTTCAGCGTGACTTTCAATGCGACTTGCGGATCTCGAAAACTTCCAGCGTAGTTTAGCTACTAGACTCGAGAACTCGAGAACATTTTTATGAAACTGGCCCCAGGTCAACATCCGCCCCCACCTGGCCAAAATTTGGGTCAAAATGTTTCTGTGCCTAATCACGCAGTGCCTGATTCTTGGCCTTCACAACCTCAGTATCAGACATCAGTCCAATGTTCCATCACCTACGTCGCCGCTTCCCCAGGCTGGAGGATAATTTTTATCTAAATTATTAGTATTATTATTATTATTATTATTATTATTATTATTATTATTATTATTATTATCATTATTTGATCTGAATCAGCAGTGTATTGGTCCTGGTGTTATCGAATCGTGAGATAATTTCATTCTGCTGATGACAGCGCAATTCTTCCTACCCAAAATTTCTGTTTCTGAAAAATTCCTCCGGTTTCTCTAACGGGTTCAGCAGCATGGCGAATCAGTGCATCAACATATGTCGGAGTTGTAGTTGCAAGCTTTGGAAATTTGGCCTTCTCAGGTAGACCGGGATTAGGCACTGTGTGCAACAACTGTTTGATGGAATTCGGTCGAAATACACGTTAGCTCTGGCCTCAAGTTTCGGTAAGGGAGAACCAACGCTGAATGAAATTCTATGCGTTATTGATAAATTAGAATATCGTAATTCTAGAACGGGTTTTTCTGATTTTCAAGCCTATGTTGTTCCACTTTTACTGTTCACGTTTTACGTTACTGTCACTAATTTGATGTTATACATGCTTTTATTTGTGACTAAGTTCACTGATGTTCTCATCGCTAGCTATTAATGTTTGTTTTTGATTGCAATGACCTTAATGTCTCGCCATTTTTTATTAGTTTATACTGATTAAACTGTACTTTGCCCGTTTTCTGCTTCTGACGCAGTTTAGGACACCACCAGGCGCAGTTTAGGAACCCCCCGACTCACTTTAGGGAACTAACCCTTAAGTGCGTCACAGGCAAATTTTTAATCTATAAAAATTCGTATTTATTTTCCAGGACAGAATTGGAGTCCGCAATTTTAAAAAATTTAGCGTACAACAATGTACTCAGGCCGTGCTAGAGCTTGGTAGCGCAGTTGTTTTTCTAGAAGGAGATATTGAAGTTCGTTGGCATTTGTAAAAATTGTACCCAAAAAGATAACGCTTCTTTCTAGCTTCTGCTATACATGCAAAATTTCACCTAATTTGGTTGAAGGATTTAAGAAAAATTTGATTTGGAAAATTTCTCACTAATCGCTTCTGTATTGGGCGAATTACTTTTAAGTTGCATAGTGCATTTTTAAATAATAAACAAGTCCAAGATAAAAGCATCGTGAAAAACCCTGCAGACATTTTCGAACGATTCGTTTTTACTTTGCTATGCGCGGTTGGATTGGTCAACGTAAATATATTCAACTGCCCGTAACTTTTGACAGGAAGCACATACAGAAGAGATTAGCATATATTTGCAAAGCTCTTCTTCTGCTCTTTCGCTAAGTGCATTCGAATATATCATGCGGGTCTGTAATAAAGTTGAGATATTCTAAACCATAATGGTAGCTACCCATTACGTGATCTCAGCTGCCGAAATTGTTTTAAAGCATTCCCCGCCAAGCAAAGTAGATTAACGATAAACTTCTTTAAGATTGAAGCTGTCCTAGTTGCCTATAATCCCGATAATGCAAGTTTCCCCCTTACGTTTTCCGGGCCAAGTGCGTTTATCCATTGAGACAGCTCGAGCAGCATGGTTGCTCTCTGTCCTGCCACTTGGACACGGCTAGTCAATCTCAATCTTTAGTCTACACGTGTCGGAATCTGTGGCAGAACGTTACATTACCAGTTACCTTACTATTCCAAATTGAATGACAGTTTGAGGCGGAAGATGCCAAATACATCGTTCTTTGATATGAATGAAACTATGTATTTTCAACGAAATCGTCATCATTATCATCATCATCATCATCATCATCGTCGTACCTAATTTAATTATCTGCTTATAATAATTGCATGTAGCGCTGCTGTTGTTTAATAACTCTTATAATATTTTAGTGGAAAAATGTTTCATACACTGTAAAAAAATTTCCTAGCTGTTATCTATTTTTCGATGATCACTGTTGCCATTCAAGAAAAATAGATAAAAGTTATCAGGTATAAAAGATATCAGTTAGCTATTATTTCGGGATTGATTGAAAATCTAGAAAATTAGATAACAGTTATCTAATATTGCTGGCTAATATCAATCTTTTTAATTTGGGCATTAGTACTTCAACTGCAATTGCTAACCTGTACTCATTAAATATTGTTGAAAGTGCCAAAATTTTTTAGTCTTAAAGTAAGTTAAATAGTTTAGATAGTTACCAATTTTAATAGTTTTCGGCGTTTTATGATGATAGTGGCAATAAGCAACATGGGCAGAGGAGAGGCTCCTTAGTAGCTACGAAACTGTACTCAAATTGCGCCTACACTCAATTTTACCTGATAGCAGAGGGGGCAAAGTTGTATCCGGCTCTATAATTTCAGACACAGCCTGGACCCAGAACCGGACGGCTTTCCCCAAACCCCCAGGTTCGGATTCCGAGAAATACTTTAATCAATCTGCACTGGGTTTTGGTCTAAATTGCACTATTCTTATCCGTATTTGGTGATACGACAGCAAAAGCATCAGGAACAAAGCGATACTTGGAACAAGGCGGTACTTTGCTTAACTTAATGACGCTATTTTTGTTTTCCAATATTTGCTTTGGACGTTGTCAGTAGAACTAAAGATGAGAGCCAACTAGGGGATGGTAGAAGTTTAAAGTTCAATGCTGGAAAAGCTATGTAATTCGCCTATTGCCACTTAATAATACTGGTTTCATGCAAAGAATGAAAGAATTCCACAATGTAGCGTCCCATAGATCCATTTCAAGTTGATGATGTCGGGTCAAAACTCAGCATGCCATGCATGGAAACTTTGTTTCGTCCTGACCGCAGTGTATGATTAAACAAATGATTAAAGTTTCAAAATTTAGCCACAATTTTAAATTTATCATCTATTTTAGCCCGCCTCAAGGTATAGTGTTTTGTTTTAGTAACCGCTGTTAGTTTCAGTTTCAGTTTCAAGTCTCTTCCCAAAATAGTTTCAGCTTCCGTTTTAGTTTTAGTCGGAAATTCAGTTTCAGTTTTAATTCATTCGAAAACTGCAGATTCCAGCTCAAATCTTCATGTCTTGAAAAAGACTGAAACTAGTTTCAGTCCGAGTTTCAGTTTCAGGTCTCCTCACGAAATAGTTTCAGTTTAAGTTTCAGTTTCTGAATATCAGTTAAATGATTAAAATTAAAATTCTAATCTAACTCTAAGTTAAAATTCTGATCCTGTTAAATATCAGTGTTTTACGTAAACTCCGAAAGGTTGAAAATCAGCGCAATAAAATAATCTCAACGTCGAGGGCGTTGCTAGTGGTACAGCGTTTTGCTCAAGATCCAAAGCTGAGTGGTTCGATGCCCGCTCTGGACACTTTTCTTCACATCTTTCAATCCTGATTTCAAACTTTCATTGTCCCATCTTTCGTTTGAACTCAAAACCGTTTAAAGCATATATATGTTATTTAAAGCTCAAATCATATCCCAAACTTGTCCACGAACTTTCTTCAAAATACAATTTGCAAGTTTTGTATGCATCAGTTCTGTGAGACAATCCCGAAAGGCCGAATATTAACAATTTGCAGCATTTTTCGAACTTTACTAGTATGCACAATAGTTGCATCAATCGATAGCTTTTTCAATTTTAAGAAACGACTCTTCTCACCACAAACTCCCATTTGATTGTTATTTGTTTGCCATAGTTTAAAGTTCCCGTTTTGGCCCGTTTTCAACAGAAAATGAAAATTTTGAATAGCTACCACCTTTTTATTCCAGGCCGAAATCATCTGAAATTTTAATACATTGCGTAAAATTCTAAGGGCTATCACTGGGCGCGCTTTGACCTCAATGCTGTAAGTAGAATTTTTGACCCTGGCAGCCCAACCCACTTAAATATTAAAATGTATTTATACACATGTAGAATAACTGGTTGACAGAACTGATTTTTCCCTGATTTGATTTCATAAAACGAGTCAGCTCATTATGAGCTTCAAAATGATGTATAGATCTCTGCAAAACTCGCAAAATTGAGCAAGTTATGAACATTTCAATCTGGGTATCCAGACGCTGTCACAGTCAGCTGCACGTTTGACCCCATAAATTTTGCTGCATCAGCGAAGCAGGTTTCATCCAGCTCTACCACTTCGTGCAGTAACGTGTGTTACGCAAGTACTCGATACGCTGATACCGCATCGAGCACTATATAAAGGAGAGAAACGAGCAAGTTTTTTAAGTTTCATGTCAATATTTTCTGACATATTTGCTCCTACTGCTTCTGTTTACAAAGCAGTGGAAGCAATCTTTTTTGGCCATTACGTACCTTTGGGGGTACCGATGGCAGGGTCTAAACCCAATAAGAAGGGTTGAATTCCCTTTTTATTGGAAGCCGTCCAATTGAAATGGCCGGATAGCTAGCAATATTTTGATTGCTAATATCCAAAGCGTTGGATTGGATGACTGACAGTGAATATTGTGGATAGTTTAGTATCCAACAGGCTGATGCTCGACCAAACATCTAAATGAAAATTAAAGATCGAAGCTCAGTATCCGGTTCCTATCGTCTGTGATGTGCCTTTATGCGGCACAGTATTAGGGAGCATGTTCGCTTTGTTTTCCGCAATTATTCTAAATTGAACAAAAAACTAACCAATACCAGTCATCCTTTAATTTTAGTTGACGACCCTCTATTTTTCACGGATAACAGTTACCTTGGAATTTATGGTAAAGGCTATTAAAGTTAAATTGGTAACAAGTCTCCAATTTTAACTGTTTGCTGCCATCCCAAATTATTAGATCACAGTTATCTAATTTGTTGGGATGTCACAAATTCCCTATCTAAGAAAAATAGATAACTATTATGCAATTTTTTTTACAGTGTAGAATATGGAATTCGGATGAAAGTATCCCTTGATTCATATCAATTAGACTTTATGATATCGTCTCTCTCCCCGGGGATTATCTTGTTTGTCAGTAGCCTTCTGTTCCTACATGCGCCTAGAGACCTTTTTAATTAACGTCTTAGAGCCAACTTGACGTGCTCCTTTGACGAAAGACGAAGACGCATCACACACAGCTATGCTGAACTCTCTTTTAGCAAAGTTATAACTACCCATAATCATCAGCCCACTTGGAGAATATGTCATTTCTTGCGTGATCCGGTACTGAGCCGTTAGAATTAAACCTTGCATGCCTAAAGTGCAATCCCTGCAGTTCATATGCTTATTTAGCTGAAAATAGGGTAGGTTTATGGAGGTTTAAAATAAGCAGCATTTTCAGCCTTTCAGAATACCCCAAGTATTTTAGAATTTGTATAATTCTGAATATTTTCTGTGATAAGCATATAGTCCTCAAGTCCCTCAAGAGCCAATCAGCTATGGACTGAAGAATATAGGGTGATATTTATCCAAAGCTCAAAATATACCTGGAATCCAGTGTGCTGGATCAGTTTAACTTTTGGTTGTTTCTTCTCTTTCAGTTCCTGTTCAAACTTAAAAAATTGAATCTCATCGAGATTGAGATTTAGTACTGCTTCTACATTTTGTGGCGAAGGCAGAATCATGCCGTGAGTTACAAATGAGAAACCTACTTTGTGTGCAGACGGGAACAATGATTAACCTGCATCAATTTGTTTAATAGTAAATCACTAGACGTTTTTTCTGAGGGGGCAGTGGGATGGGAAAGCTTGGCTTCAAACCAGAATCTCCAATGGTAAACAAAGTTAATTAATGCAAACGTTGTGTTTTAATTGGAGCTTTAATTTGATGTTTGTAAAAATTTGTTTTCTGTTTGTTGCAGCTTTGTTGCTTAAGTCGTACTGATGACAAAACATTGAACAATTCAGAATTAGTTATGGCACAGACGATTAATTGTGGCAGCTTAAATAAATAACATGCAAATAAAATTCTAAAACGGAACAACACTTTACAAGTCTGACACAAAAATGTGTGTACAAAATCTGTAAGGCCTCCAGTGAACTAAATATACGTCGTAACCCAATAAAACCACATATTTTCAGAATTCTTGCAGCGATACGAACATTTTTATAAAATTTTAAAATATTGATTTTTCGGTGAATTTTTTCGGACTGTTCAAGGTATTCAGTTCAGCTACTTCTTTCAGAAAAATTTTCCCATCCGAAGATGCATCGATTGACACAAGAACGAAAAAGTCGGTTGAGAAGTAAGCATTTTATTCCAAAAATTCGTTTTTCCATTTTCTTTGATGTTTGCTGCTTTTTGCAGCTTTGACTGGTTGTTACTCCCGACTTGCTCAACAGAAAATTTTTTGGATTACATTTTCAGGACCGCCTAGGCTTCCGCTTTCACTTGATATACGTGGTATTTCAAATTTTGAAAGTAAATTTATTTAAAAATATCACTTTTTGACCCAAAATTTCGGCATAGCGATTTTAGCAAAAGTGAGTAAAAATAACATGGTCATAAAGTTCAAGATGAGTTGAATCCAACGAATTATAAAGGTTTTCTTGCTACGACTTATATTGCGCCAGCAATGAATTTTTCCTGCTGCGCCTCAGCGCAGCGGGTCTCTTAAAGTTGCTGCGGCGACAAATTTTGCATACCCTGCACACAAAATAGCAGTAAAAGCATGATAGCGTGTAATGCCATTGTTGAAGATAGGGAGCGCATCTTTAACATGTGGATTTTCTAATGTCAATAAAGGCTTGATTTGGTGCAGAAAAACTAGTTGTATTCTGTGGACTTTATTGAAAGTTGGAATTTCTGAGCAAGGCTTGATTTAAAGTAAAAACAAGTTTGAAGAAGGAGATCTGATCAAGTGCTGACAAAAAATGGTGGCTCACAGATAAGTTTTGAGAATGTATTTTTATTAAAAATCAATAACTCGTTAATTTCGCATGTTTACCTCAGATTACAACTTTAAACTTTAGCATCACAGTTTTATAGTGTCCTATTTCCCTATAGTACATAGTTCTCTATAAATTTAGTGACAGAGGAGGTGGCCAACAACGCCTACTTAGGAATTTCTCGTTACTTTTTGATGTATGCACGTATATATGCACTAACGAATGAACAAAAAGAAACTAAAATTGCATTGATGTAGGAATATTGCTCACAATTATCATTACGACAACTGATGTTTCCTTTCGAATTAATAGGTTGATTCCTATCTTAACCTACCTATTTTTGGAGTTTCGGAGTTGCGTTGGTGCGGTCAAGTTATCTACAGACTGATAATTGATCAGATCAACTTAACGCTGCTCAATATGGACAACGCACCATTATCAAAATCCTCATGTGGCGCTTCTCAGCTCTAAGTTTTCTTTAACTGTTTCCTTCTTATCTTAAAATGATAGGGTCTATCATGCAATAAGCAACTTTACAAGTGGAATTTAAATGAAATTGTGAAATAGCAACAACCTATACTTATTAAATAAAATCAAATGAATCATCGAAACCTTAAAATATCTTGTGGTACTAAGAGAATTAGTGAGTACATAGGTGTAGGTACAGGTATAGGTACATGGAGGGTGAAAAAGATCCCTCCGTGTCCTATGCCTCCATCACAACTAAATAAAGAATTTTTGATGTGTGCGGACTCTCTCTCCTTTCCTATCTGACGCTTGGCCACCCCTCCGACCCTTTTCTGCAGCCAACATTTTGTCCAATGCCTTCCAAGCAGGCTTTAAGAGATTTCAGCCATCCAAGGCACTATTGGCATGCGGGGGGAAATACGTGCCAGCAGATGGCACGTGTTGCCCTGGGTGTGTCCGAAATAACCGTACACCAGCTTGGGTTGGGGGTCAAGTTTTTTATCCTGGACCTTCGTCTCTCCGTCTCTTGTCCGCTTGCGGTCTACGGAGAGGCAGTATGAGAGGGGCCTCCGACGAGTGCGTATTAATGCTAAGTCACAAGCAAAAAAGTTTGAAGAAGGTTTTCTGATCAACTGAGAAAAATGATCAGTTAGAAAAACGAGCTACTAGTTCTTTCAGAATTATACTAGTTTAAGTTTCTCTATGGTTGACCGAAAGAAGTAGTAAAGGTCACAATGTCGCAAAGCAGTCAAGCTTTAGCGCAAAGCCAGCACCAGAGTACAAGTGTGAAGTAGTGTGTGTGTACCTCTGTAATAAACTGTGTCTGACTTCAGTAAACGATTGCAAGTAGGTGTTCAGTGTGCGATATCCAGTCCTAGCCACGTGAGAGAAGATGCAGAAGGGACCGTAGATTAGCGAGTAAATTAGAGCAGAGTCACCTATGAGCCCTAGACGACCGTCTCCTATAGCTAATAAACCAAATAACCGCTAGGTTTTACTATAACGAATACAATATGCTCATACCAGCTTTAGAATAGACATACAAAGTATAGAAACATACAGAGGGAACACGATAGCAAAGAGCACAAGGGAGGACGTTACTCGCTCCCGTACACCTAAACGTCACCCACGTCTCCTACCCAACTGAGAAAAGTCACCCGACCCCGATGCCAACAAAACTCCAACTGCGCAAAACCTACACTTTCTCTCCCTTTTATACACTTTGTGCTAGTGGAGTAGCTAGCCTAAAAAGAAATCACCTTTATCATTCATGAATAAGACAATTGTCAAGATAACTGAAGGTTGTACAATTTCATCAAATAGAATATACTTTACGCTACACATATGAAGATAGCGCTACATGTACTTTTCAGTGCTGCGCTGCTGCGCAGGCAGCTACTAGTGCACTAATGGGTAATATCCCACACAAGAATAGCTTAATTGTGTGCTACTTTATTACGAATTTAAAAGATACGTGTTAAATAGGAAGACTCAGAGACATATAGATAAAATTGTGCCAGAACTTCAAGTTGCTTGATTTTGATCTCATGAAAAAATCAGATGGCTTTTCTTCTGGCTTATTGAAACACAAAGAGGTTCAATCGTACTTCCTCGCACCGTTTGCAGATATCGCTTTCAAACCATTATTTTTGCTGCGCAGCAGGCCTACAATTTGCTAAAGTGCAACACAAAACTTAATCTTTTGCAGAAAATCTTGCTTGTTAAACAATATCCCTTATTTCAGCTGGTTTTTGCTAGTTTACACTACTTCAGTCAAATCACTGCGGCAACATCAAAGAGAGCCAAAAACCAGCTGAAATAAGGGATATTGTTTAAAAATTCATTGCTGGCGCAATATAAGTCGTAGCAACAAAACCTTTAGATCGTTGGATTCAGCTCAGCTTGAACTTTATGATTATGCTATTTTTACTCACTTTTGCTAGAATCGATATGCCGAAATTTCGAGTCAAAAAGTGGTATTTTTCAAAAAACCTACTTTCAAAATTTGAAATACCACACATATCAGGTGAAAGCGGACGCCTAGGCGGTCCCGACAATCTAATCGAAAAAATTTTCCGTTGAGCGAGTCGCGAGTAATAACCAATCAAAGCTGCAAACAGCGGCAAACTTCAAAGAAAATGGAAAAACGAATTTTTGGAATAAAATGCTTACTTCTCAACCGATTTTTTCGTTCTTGTGTCAATCGATGCATTGTAAGCAATACAATGTGCATAATCGTGAACATTTGAGTTTTTAACACATTTTTGAAGAAAAAACTACACCACGCGTACACGCTCTTGTATATTGATACTCACTTTATTCAAAATACAAAAATTTACAGTTGCAATTTACGCAAAGAATGAAATAGCGTTACATGCTTTAGTTAGATATAACAGGTACAAAATTAGTTCTTTTAAACATTTCCATTACGGATTTAATCCGTAATTGCAAATCTCCAACTTCCAGTTTTTTTCAAGGATCAGTAGATCTCAGAGTTTTCTAAACTGAATGTATGCTTGATATTTACTCCCTTTTTTCTCAATGCTATTCCTAAACATTTCATTACTTTTTTATACTTTAATTAGTTTAACTATATTATATAACATTGAAATATCGGAATATATAATGTGTGTCAATAATATTGAAAATTACTCAAAATATTGCGATAGATGCAACAGGTACCAAATAAAATCTTTTTAAACATTTCCATTACGGATTATTCTGGAATTGCAAAACATTCTTCAACTTCTGAGGGTTCAACTTCAGCTCCTGCCCCCAGACCCCCGCCGTGTATGTACATTCTATAGGTGCCTTCTTGTAATCGTGCATTACTGTTAAGCAGCATCAACTTTCTAAATTGTCTAAATAGTGTTACACTAAAGAAATTATCAAAATTTTTATAACTAAAACAATGTTATGCACAGAAAACACAATAAAACAAAAATTCTACCGGGACGCAAAATTTCTTAACTGGACGCAACTTAAACTTAGCGAGACGCAAGGTTGACGCAAATCCGAAAACCAAAAAACCCTGCGTATAGGCCGTCGAGCCTTTTCGTGGTTTTATTAACACTTTTTTGTTCTTCTGTATTATCTACCGTTTGTATACTCTGGCAAATAAATACAAAACTCGATTTATCTGGCTTTTAAATCTACATTGTCCAAACGAAATTGTCCTCTCATAACAAAAATTGAGGCTCCCTAAACAAATTAATGCTCTCTCTCGTCTTTATATACAATTTTCAGCATTTTTAGTGAAAACTTGATAAAATAGCTAAGTTAAAAACTAGTTAAAATCAGGAAATCTCTGAGGTCATTAGTCAGCTTCTAACCGTTGCATGCTCGCGTCGGTTCGTCATAAATTGGTAGAGTCCAGCATGACGTTAGCTGGAGAAAGGAACTGTATTAAATATATAATCAAGTTTAATAACAAGTTTTTTAATGTTATACAGCACATGCTGAATACCTTCGTGCCTTTCGCTCAAGTTGAAAGCATGAATAATTTACAAAGCTATCCCTACAGCTGACGCTACTCTTTCATTCTTGTTGGATCAAAATTCTTAAAACTGTCAAGGGAAACAGAGTTCTTCACATATATTAACCAAAAAACAGGGGCGGTTCAGCACTTCATCCTCACTGTTAGAACAGTTCCAGTAGAAGGTTTGGGTATCATATTTGCAGATGATTAAAGTAGAAGGTTTCCGTAGCCATCACAAGTTGTATCTTGCAATTTCGACAGGACATCTTTTGTAGTGATTACCGGAGATAATTTTGTACAGTGGATTGTAATTTCAAATAGTATTCATTTACTATAAGAGATTTGCAGTTTTGGCCTGTTTGCGCTGAAACTCGAGGCGAATCAATTGAACTTTTCCCCCCTCCCAACAAAAATTGCAAAAATGGCAAAATGCTGTGACTTTGGTAGTATTTTAAGCATAACTTTATATAGCTGCTCTAACGTTTGGTTGATCTCTTGAAATATGTCACTGAAGTTGACCAACTTTTATAGGGGGGGGGGGGATAAAATTCAATTGATCCCTCGAAGCGCTGATATCAAGGTGACATGTTTTTGTAAACCCCAAGGTTTTTCTATACCCCAAGGCGCAAAATATCAAACATTGGCATGCGCTTACAAATTTATCTGAAAAGTCTGCAAAATTAAGCAAAGAAAATTCTTAAGAAACTCTGTGAAAAATCAACATAAATTTGCGTAAAGATGTGCAAGTTTGTTCAAAAGTCCTTTTTCAACCGAGGGTCTCTATCTGTTTCTTGACGGATTCGGTTTGACTTGCACCCACCGTCCACCTTCCTTTAGTTAGAGGATATGGCTTGTGATTCTTTCTAGTGGACATAGCAAAAGTCGGCATAATTGTTAGGAGGCCTAATAGTTTCCTTCCGAACGACTGCGTGAATCCTCAAACGTGATCAAACGATTCGGAAAAAACTATTATCAAAAATGTCACTATTTTGACATTGAATAATCTCCGCTCATATTTATTGTCCTTTTTAAGCTTCATTTGAGACATTTCGAGGAAACTATTTTGATAATTTTAAGAGGATTTACTAAACTGAAATACGGATTGGATGCATACAGAATTTTCACTTCAGGGGGTTACCTACTTGCGTAGGTCTAAGATATATAGTCCAGGGGGTTTATGGTTTTGTAAATATATACAGGCTACTTTGAGTTTGACCTACTCAATTTGTTCTGTAGAAAGCTAATCCGATCAGGTTTTCTCTATTAATGAAATTTGCCTACACTACATCTGTTAGCAGAAGAATCGGAGAAACGTTGTGCCTGATTGATATATACTGTCTCTTTTCTTTCTATGCTAAATGAGGCTCTGCAAATGTGTGACCTACACCTGAGAATAAAACATAAGGTTATTTTTAATTCCATAAAACAGAACATGGACACACGACAATGTGACTTTCACGTATGTTTTGGCATTTGCGCAGTTGAAAACCATGCTATGTAGGTAAGCTCAGTTCGTAATCTCGCGTCTCCCACCGAAACTATCCCGTCGATCCCACCTTGAACTCAGTATATGCTTTGAGAAATGAAAGCTGAAAATTTCAGAAATGAAAACTTAGAAATGTATGGCAGCTCACTGATTTTTTTAGTGATCACTGTCCATCAAATCACAAATTTCACTAATGGACAGACACAGACATTTTTCTTATTAGGAATGTGTATGGCTCACGTGGATACAAGTAATGGTCTTGTGACTTCGTATTCGTATGCGGTAAGTAAGTGGTAAAATGGAACTGAGTGACGTTTTCGCAGCGGATGAAAGTTTAAAGTAGTTTGAACAAATTAGCCAAGTTTAAGTATAAGTATTCTGCTATGCCGTCTGATCTTTGGAATGTCTTTGATTAGAGGTGGGGTCGGTTCCATTAGAACCGGTTGGAACCGGAACCGGTAGGATTTGGAACCGGCCGGTTCCATGCTTAAAAATTGGACTTGAACTAATTTTCTTTGTAGCGGGGCTAGTAGTTTAACCTACGTACTAACACCGTTACCACGCCCAGACGTAGCGGACGCGGAGACCGTGGCACAGATGGATAACTGACCGACTACAGGAGACGGTCGGGACAGCCTCGCCAGACAATATACGCAGGGGTAATCCGATCCTAAGGGCGAGATGACTCGCACTCTCACTCACTTAAGAATGAACTACCTACCTAGCAGGAGCTCAGAAAACTCAAACCTAACTAAATACACTTTAATAAGGAACAGAACAACGAGTTATAATAATAACAATACAAAATAATACAGGGATGATCCCTCAGACAAACACAAACAAACAAACTACAAACACTGACTTACAGTTACAGCGGCTGACTGGGGTCAGCCAACGTACCAAGCTCTGGGGAGAGCTGAGGGGAGACACAGAATAATATATACAGCAATGGGGGAGAATAATAGGCGTAGCAAACACAACTGTACACAAAGGCAGAAATAACAAGAGTGAAGGGGGGAAGCGAGTGTTGGGTTGAACCCTCCCACGAGCGCCCCCTAGTGAGAATTTGCCCCCAATCACGTAGCTCCCAAAGTCACGAGGGGGGGAACCCACCCAATCCCACGCATACACGTTGGGGGAGCTACGTGACTTGCAAACGTGTCCCAGCCCACTTGATGATGTTATGAGAAGCCAGGCGGGTAGCTAGCCTAGCTACTCACCAGCAACGGAAAGGTTGATCATGCCAACCTTGATCCGTTACATCTCCCCAGGGCTCGCCATCCGAACTCCCGAGAGGATCACTGCACAAATGGCGAACTGGTACGTGAGCTGAACTCTCAACAAGTACATACAGTACAGAGCAATGATGCTACTAGTACAATGCAACTGCAAGTCATAAGCCATAAGCTCATAGTCCAAATTAACAAGTGTAGAAAAAACACAAAAATAAATGATTAAATACTACATAGCACAGAGATTATGCATATACTAAGCGCTATGAAGCACCAGTAACAGTCAAAAATTAAAGCACAAAGTGACAAAGATTAAGCATAAGTATTTGTTTGGCCAAAAATACACGTATTAAAATAGAACCGTATTAATTAAACTGGGATTATTAAGTAACTTAATATGAAAATACAAATGACTTTCCAAACGTAACTCATGGGAAAGAGGAGTTACCCTCCTTTGGAATGTATAGTCAAACGAGTGTGTTAATATATGTTAACAAAGAAGTAAAAGTTGAACTTTCAGATAAAATATTAATTAAATTTAAGTTAAACCAAGCTGAGCTAGGGTTTATCAGGCCGTCGCTCAACAAGGCAAACTGCCTATGATAATAATAATCATAATAATAAAATAACCATAGAAAATACACACCGTTAGGTGGAGGTCCTATGGGAAGAAAAACCCCACCCTCCCTAGGTAAAATTATGTATTTTCATATGACGAGAATCGTCACTGGGTTTTTCGACAATATAAGGCACACATATATATGGCAGTATGGAATGATTCCTCACAACTAAAGCACTGTACATATTATGAGCAAAAGTCATTGGCATAATAAAACTAGTAGAAAAATACGAAAAATATGGTTAATATATGACATAGTTATGACAGAGAAACAGGTTCGCAAAATAACTGACTATACTAAACTAAGAAAATTCTAGGTTCGCAGTAACAAAATACAAAGAACAACAGATCGTATATACTAAACACAGTAGGTACAGGTTCAAAAATTACTACACATAGAAAATATAGATTCATAGAAAAATTTTGACAAAGAGAATAAATGTATATTCAAAGAAAATTAAGAAAACGTACGTACATGAAATTTAAATACACATTGCACATCACAGAGATTCTGATCCTAGGTAACAAATAATATAATTCAATAACTAAACAAAACAAGAAATTCCAAATTCTAAATATCATATTCGTAAGAAACCAACTTCGTGAATTAAAATACAAAATAACATATGCAATTATGCAAAAGCTAGTGTCAAAACAACAGCTAAAACAATGATCTATATGTGATCAGGATCCGTAGATCAATGGAAATAGTCAAGTTCAGGTCTAGCATCGGATGAACCGTCATCATGGTGGGTTGGACATGGGTCAAGTCCATTCGGATGCCAGAAAAAGTCACAATCAGAGGATTTCACAATCGGGAAAGATGACTTTCCGGACTGCGAAGAGTCATAACTGATGGAATGAACGGACCATGGGTCATGAGGCTCGATGACGACGCACTCAATATTCCCTCATGATCAGTTCCGTGGACCTGTGGTGGTCATTTGGATGGGGTTCCAACGGATTCCAAATGGTCAGGGCGAAGCATGGACTGAAGGTATTCTTCTCCTGCCCCGGCGGAGCACACCCGGTAATATGGACACCGGTCCAATTGGGTGGCAGGTCAATGGGCTGTTTCTTGAGGGCCGTCGGTGCGTCCTGTCGAAAGAACGGAGGGGCGGACTGGCCTCGGTTATAGCGCTCTGCCGCCGCCTCAATGCGCTTTCGGACGACGTTGAGATAGGCCTCCAGACGAGCGCCTTTCAGTGGGACGCGGTTGAACCTGTCCTCCCAAAGCTCATCAGGGCCCGCCTGCATGAACCAAAGGCCCACTTCGGTGTACAAGGACCCCTGGATGTTTCGCCCGTTCCAATTGTCCGTATTGAACAGGAAGTTGTACTTCCCGTTGAAAGTCAGGTCATCGGGTTTGAAACCACGAGGAACCCTTACGCCAAGACCCCACCAAGGATCCGTGGAAGCCTTCCCGTAATAACTTCCGATGGTCTGGACCAGGAACTCCTGCATTTCCAGGGACTGATAGAACGTATGGAAAATGATCAGCCGCTGGGTGAGCTGATCAGGACCCGACTGCCATCGCTCGATGCGACAAGCGGGCAGTGCAGCAATGGCTTGGTCAGTGCTACGCTTGATAGCAAAGCCATCCTGATGGGGATGCTCCCTCACGAGGTCCATGACGACATCAGACTGGCAGAACCAGCCCTTTCGCCCCTGATACAGGTGTTCCTTGGTCTGGAAACCCTGGTTCTCGAGCTGCTCCACCGGCAACGACACATGCGGCAGATGATTGTGCATGAAGGAGAAGGCATAGTCCGGCCCCAGATAGAAGCACAGGAAATAGCCTTCGTCCACGTTGGCGATGCCCTCGACGTCGGGCCGATGATATCCGAGCATGGCCTGACGGACCGTCATGCAGCGGGTCCGAAGACGCCGAGCGTGCATATGGGTCACGTAGAAATGCTGGGACTCGTATCGTCGAATCAGGTGCGGGTACCGGAAGAGTTCGGGCACCAACGCTGCCATGGCCAAGCAATTGGCCCATCGTGCAGTCGACGAAACGCGGTTAACGGGAAAGCCTTTGAAGAGCTTCCCGTGACGATCACGGTAGTCCTTGATGACCCATCGCGAGTGCCAAACAGTCCGACCGCCGGTCTGTTCAGGCTGCGGATCTGCCGTCATGTGGTTCGTCAGCTGACTGTCGCGAGCACACATCCGTTGCCAGATGGTGTCCATAAAGTCCGATGGGAACCGTGGCGAATCATGGGCATTAGCCTGCATCCACTTGAGGACCTCGTCGCGAAACAAGGCCACCCAAGGATGAAGCTTCTTCTCAGATGGATCTCCAGGGACATTGTGTGGGATCCACTGGAGGTTGTTATCCCGACAGTAGACGATCGGATCGTCGGGCCAACGGTCCATTTTGATCTCAGCGACTTCAGCCGGTGTGGGCTGCTCGATCCTGAATTCATCAAAGAGCGGGTCCTCAGTTCCCCGAGAAACCGACCGCGCAATGTCCTGATTGAGCATGTCACAGAGGACATTGACCAAGTAAACCCGGAATGGCGGGAAATTGTCCCTCGTATAGTTATTAGGGTATTCGGGCGGGAGTTCCCGAATCGCAGAATTACGACCATCCGGTTTCTTGATAGTTTTCACACGTGGCACGCTATAAGTCGACTTCTGTGGTCGTTGTCGGCTTAAGGCGTCGGCCGCTAGGCGTTTGTCACGATTCTGTCGAGACTCTACGTGATGCTGAGCCTTCGGATAGGTTGGAGGTCGACGGTCTGCGCGATGATCGCGAGACTCATGCCGACGCTCGGTCGATCGCTGACGCTCGTCCGAACGACGACCCCGTGATGGTTGCCGATGACGGTCCTGGTCACGACGACGAGCTGATGGTGATCGTTCACGGGCTGGTTGACGCTCGTGATGGCTCGTTGACGGACGCTGGCCACGGTCATCGCGAGATTCCGGCCGCTGGCCACGAGACGCTCGTGACGATGGACGGGAATCCCGACGACGGGATGACGAACGCTGACGATGACGATCAGTCGACGGTTCACGACGGTGTGACCGCGAATAATCACGATCACGAGGTTCGATGGAAGCGGGAGGACGAGAAGTCTCCCGACGAGGCGACCGCTGTTGACGTGATGTTGACGGTTGATTGTCCCGTTGACCGCGATAGACGGTCTCCCACTGGTCATGGGCCGGAGAGTCCAGAGGTGGTTCCTCCAGAGGGACATAGGCCACCCGACCAGGTGTGTCAGCTCGTTGGCGAAGACTCACGGGTGTTGAGCGAGTCGTGAAAGCGGTTGCCGTTGATGAATCCGATTCGGATCCGAAAGGACGAAAGCCGCGGCCTCGTCCCGAACCAGAAACACCGCCGAAAACGTCAGACTGAGAGGCAGAGATACCAGGTCTTGCTGCCTCCGCTCCAACCAACGGGGATTTTGGTGCCGTCCGAGCGATGACGCTGGACATATCGCCCTGGGATGATTCGACCCGACGAAGTTTCGAGCCAAACCGTGTCGCGGGAGCCGTGGGTGCCGCAGGTGTGGACGGGACCGCCGTTCCCATCAAAGTTTGGATGACGGACGGACCCATCATCACATTTCCGGTTGGACGGGGTTCAGGGACGACAAAGGCGGACGGGTCCGGGGCCTGTTGGGTGACGGCCGTAAGTCCAATATCGAAGTGTCCAGGCCGTTTGCAAAGTCCCTCATGCTCCCGCATGACCACGACCGGGTTGAGTCCCTGCAGTTCCGCCAACTGCATTACCTGCATGAGCTCCGACTTCTGCTCCTTTTCCAGGAACATCGGGCCCATAACCACAGAAAAGTTAGTGTCCCCGACACCCAAAGAGTTCAAGGTGTTAATGTATGGCAGGATCCCATGGGCCATAGCACCGCCGTCCCGTTTCCGATACAGGATGACCAGATCGGACCACCGCAAAGGAGGGCCCGAGCCATCCGTGGGAACCTCCCGATAAACCTCCCAGAACACCGGGTTACCCTGAGCCACCATCCGGAAAAAGTTCTCAGGATCATACCCTGGCATTTCGGGGTCCGCAGGGGGTCCCACCACGTAGATATGGCGTTTTGGTTGAGCAACGCCAATGGGTGAGTCTCGAAATAGGGCGTTCAAAGTCAGAATAGATTCAGGCACCAGGATCTGGATATAGGGCTGAACCCTCGCAATGGAGACGTTGACAGACGACTGGACCCCCGATGACGGGTCCGTCGACGTGGCCAACTGGCTGATGATCACGGGCTGTTCCAACTTCCAGTGATAGAGGTCCGGAAGGTAGGTGGAGGGGCCCGTTACACCACCAGGGCGTTCGCTACAAGAGACCAGAAACCGTCTGGCCTCCTGATACGATACGTGTGGAATGTCCCCATGCTGGGCCAGGATCTCATCCACAGCCTGAGGGGCCCCAGACGACGCTATGGACGAACCGGACGTCCGAGGAACCCTGATTCCTGATGCCAGCGAGGCTAGACGAGCCCGCTGTTCATTCGTCATTGGTGGATGCCAACCGGATTGGAGGGCTGGGTTGGCCATCGTCAGCCTGGGTGCGCAGGCCTCCAGAAGGGTCGGTTGAAATGTGCCCTGTTGACGTTGGGCATCTTCGTCCGTGGGTGTCGGCTCGCGACGCCCGACCGATTCTGATGGCTGCTCTTCGTCCGCCGCGTATTCTTCATCGGAAACCTGAATGACCTCCGGTTCTTCGGTTTCTTTGGCCAGTTTCTCAGCTTCCTGCTGACGAGCAGATGACCGCGTTTTACGTGGGCTGGTGGTGACCGCAGTTTGGGCCGGCTGGGATGACCCAGCCGTCTGATATGTTGGACGATCCTCCACATAGCGGTGACCGCCTGAATAGGTCACCGGAGGCTTTTCCTTCTTCCTCGGATCACCAGTGCCTTCCTTATAGTGGGTCAATGGTGGAAGCTTCTTCGGCAAGGGCGGTAACTTCGTCTCCTTTTCCCGTTTCTGGGCAGCCTTTCGTGCTTCCGCCAATGATTCCGGTTCATCAGCCTGAGTCTGCTCGTTGGGAGGGGTGGATGACCACCCAGACTCCTCTTCTGATGGTTGGTCGTCCTTTCGCAGGAAACGATGGGCCTCATCAGGTGGTAGGTTCGTCGGAGTGTCATTTGGATCCGCATGATGATGACGGTTTGCGACGATCGCATACCAGTTGAAGTCCAGACCCTCATCGCGTCGCCGTTTGGTCATGAACTTCAGATCGTAGAAGTTGGTCAGCAACTCCATCAGGGGCACCCAGGAAACCTCTCGTAGGGGGTGGGTAGCATTACCACCCTCCTCTTCGTGGACAGACAATGACCAAGCGAAGCTCCCTTTCAGGTACTTCACTGATCCCCTTTTGATAGTCAAGTTCCGTCGGCATTCCATCTGGCGGTCATGAAGGATCTGCGAAGCCGCATGGTGTCCAGGTGTGAACATTCTGGCCTGGGCAATTGGGCCAACACCCAGTTCGGCTTCCTTATTGATCTTCGGCCATAGGCTGGGTGAAAAGGTGTATCGTGCGCTGCTGAGATAGATCACCTGGATCCACTCATCAGAGGGCAAGGCGTTAGCAACCTTGACCAAGCAGGCATAGATGGCCAAAATGTCAGCGAGGGCATATGTTGCTTCCTCGACGGTGGGCCAGACCAAACACCCATGAAAGTCCAACGGTCGCAGTCCTTTAGGAGATGGGACATCGCAGTATTCGCAGACCTTGCTCAGGGAGTGATGAGTGTTGACGTACGATTCCTTGGTCGTATCGGTGATATTTTCCCAAGGGACCTCAGGAACCGTCGGGTCTTGTCGTCGTCGAGCCTGTATATAAGGTACAGACTGGGCGACGATCGCTCCAAGTTCGGCAGCATAGTTCTTCATGCCAGTGAGACCACAGAATTTGGCCAGACGTAGAAAATCGGCCTGACCACCAGCAAATACCATATAGACCGGCTCTGGTGGATGAAGAATGATCTTCAGAGCATAGAGGACCGCATAGTAGTCCGACAGTGATGCCAGGATTTCGCTGACCATAATCATAAAGACCTTCGGATGTCGTGAAGGAACTGGACCAGCGATCTGAATGATGGTAATAGCGGCATCCTGTTTATTGCCGAACTGAGTGTAAGAGCCGCCTTCAATATCCATGGCGATGACGCCAGTCGACTGATACGTTTCCAGGATGTCCGGAATCGCATCAAATAGACCCTGGAGGGTTCTGATTAACCTTAAAGGTTGAAAGTTGTCCGGCAAAGATAGATGGTCTTCGCTGAACTGAAAATCTTTCTCCGGGTTAGAAATCGCCTGTACGTCACTAATGGCTTCTGTAAGGCAGGCTTCTGGATGTTGAACATCGTACTCACTCTCCCTGTTCTGGAGCACCAGTTTGAGGTAGTGCTCGTAGGTCGCGATCCCAGAGAGGTGTTCCTTGGCTCTTTCTTGCAGATTACCAGGAACCGCCTCCATGTCTTCTCGTGATGGAAGTTCGTAGCTGAGGGCAGTGGCCCTCTCCTGAGGTGTCATCAGGACCATGTGAGGATAGTCCGGCAGGACGTGTTCGTGCCCTTCGAGGACCATAGGGACGCTCTGGGCGACGTCGTCCATTCCTGCCGCTAACCGTGGCGATGATGCGTCGCACGCTCCTGCCACTTTCGCCAATGAGCCATCGGTGTCTTCATTGACTTCTTCCAAGACCACGAGCTGGCCGGCTTTCATTTGAGCATCGGCCACTTCGCCCATAGGTGGTCTCTGCGGATTAGGAGCATTAGCCTGTGGTGGTTGGTCGGCCTCCAGGTCCACCACGGCGGGTTCGGCCGATGACGGCCCCGCCTGTTGCTGTTTCGCTGCAGACCGCTTTCTTTGCTTCGATGGATTTCGCGAGGGCTCATCAGTTTCCGTAGCAGATTGAGCTGACTGGGCACCACTAGAGTTCTTCCGAGAACCACCACGGTTCCTCTTCTTAGGTTTAGATTTAGATGTAGCTGGAGTTGACCGAGATGACTCGGCAACTGAAGAAGCAGTATCCTGAGAAACTGTTGACTGGCCATGGAGCTTCTCTAAGACCAGTTTCCTCTGGCTTTGTAGGAAAGCCAACTGTGCCTCAATGTCCTTGAGGGACAGATTTGATCCAATCCCTGGATTAAGGGGGGTAGTGTCTTGACTTGTTCCAGGCGCGGTCGTGGAACAAGTTGATGGTGGACTGCTCCTTCTAGCTAAAGCACATGGCTTCTTCCCGTTGGGAGCCGAGGTCCGAGTGTCCGAATCTTCATCAGCGTCGCCGCTGGCAGCAACTGCCGACCGCTTGGTTCCCTGGGACGTCGGACCGACAGGGTTCTGATGATCGGGCTTGCCAGTTGGGATAGGGACCTGGCGTCCATGGTCTGTACGGTGGCCTGTCGTCGTGGCCGGGCAGTCCCGCGCTGCAGTCGCTGGGTCGTGGCCAACAGAGCTGAACTCTGTAGGCTCACCAGAGACCTCAGGCAAAGACTGAGGATCCATCTGCCCGGGGTTAGATGAACCCACTGGGGACGGGGCTTCCGGTTGGCCTCCCAGACGTGATGACACGCTGGAACGACCCGTGCCCATCCTATTTTCATCCGAGGCGACCACGGCACTGTACGAGTCCGAGTCCTGATATGGTGCGGGATCCAATTGTTCGAACAGTTCCGATAATGGGCTCGCTGACGATGCGGGCACCTGGAATGTCTCGGACACACAAGGGGGTACAACTGGATGTTGTCCCATGGGGTGGTCAGATCCCAAGTCCTCGACCACGGATTTGGGCTCCTCTGGAGGGGGAAACTGCTCCAAATCCTCGGTGTCCGGCGCCTGGGCTTGGGCTGAACCCTCACCAACCATAGGATCGTGTCCGTCCTTCTGCCGTTTCCTGAACTGTGAATGCATGGTGACTTCTCCAGATATGCACAAAATACAGAGTAATTTGATCCAGATGGCGACTACTAGAATACTACCAGCTGAAACAAGAAGCAAAAAGGTGTAGGTTCAACATGCAACAAATAACCCAAATTTTGCGGTAAGGGACCACCCACCCAAGGAATAGGGAAAATTTTGTATTGAGATAAAAATTAAAGTAATTAGATTCTTAGGAAAAGTTTAAATTCGGGGATTAATTGGAAATTAAATGAAAGAAATCTAAGAGAAATTGTTGAAAAGGTAATGGATCAAAACCCTCCCAACAATGAAAAATTAACCCCCACAAAAAGAAAAAACTTGACCCAAAAAGTGCCAAAACATAAAAATTTTATCCCCCCAGTGATGTTAATGGTACGTTGGCGTGACCGGCCTACAGAGTGGGCGCCCAAGAGGGCCAGTGCACATACATACGATAACCTTTATGAATGTTATAAGGTAGCTAATCTCACAACAAACATACGTATATAACCAACATACATTCCCTACAAAACATCACCAGTATACAGTCCAAATTTCCCATGATGGTTTTTACCACAGCATGTTGATTTTCATCCTGACCAACCTGATGGTAGGATGACCTACCCTTCTTGGACCATACCAAGGCTTAATGTAACGGCTGGGTTGGAACTTTGACTGGCCGTTCATGATATGGCTTGATCTTCTCGATGTGAACCACATCCGGCTTGTCCTGTGTTCCAACTTTCTGGATTCGGAAGTTGACTTCCGACATCTTCTCCACTATCCGGTAAGGTCCTTCCCATTTTGGTCTCATCTTGGCACACATACCGGAAGGAGTTACTCCTGTAACTTTGCGCATCACCAGCATCCCGCGCTTATAGTGGACCTCCTTGACCTTCTTGTCGAAATTCTTCCTATTCTTCAGCGATGACGCTTCCAACGACTCACGAGCGGCCTTCCAAGCTCGCTCCAACCGGAACAGATGGGATTGTGAGTACGAATCATAATTCTCCACCACCTCATCATTTCTACCATCGAAGAAATGATCCAAAGGCAACCGGATGTCGTGTCCAGTCATCAGGAAATGAGGCGTGTCACCCACTGAACTATGAACTGAATTCCTATATGCGCAAAGCGCCCAGTTCACATAGTCATCCCAATCCGTTTGGTAGATATCCGCGTACTTCATGAAGATGGTCCGGAGAGTTTTGTTCATTCTTTCCACCACTCCATTTGCTTGCGGATGGTAAGCCGTTGTCCGCTGAAGTTTAGATCCACTAAGCTCGGTCAGTTTCGTGAACAGCTTTGACATGAAATTTGGTCCACGGTCCGACAGCAAATGCACTGGAACTCCCCAACGAGCGACGAATCCATTGAAGTAGTAGTAGGCCGTCGTTTCTGCCTTTTCGTCGGGCATGGCAAAAGCCTCCGCATACCGTGTAAAATGGTCGATGACGACCAAAATACAGGTATTGCCTCGAAGGGTCCGGTTCTTCGTGCAATGCATCACATCCAGACTGACCAAATCCAGAGGTCTGTTGGCACGGACTTCATTTTGCAATCCAGCTTGGGGCCTGGCCGGGCCTTTATTGAACTTTGCACAGACCTTGCAAGTTCTGATGTAATCAGCGAGATCCTGTGCCATGGTCGGCCAATAATACCGTGACACGAGGCTCGCGTAGCAAGCTTTATGGCTGCGATGACCACCAACCATGAAGCTCGTGTGTACTTCTTCCATGATCACCTCGCGGTAATCGTAAGGCACGGCGATCGACTTGAATGCGTCACCTCTTCTTCGACCTCTCTCGTCCACGTGCCAAACAAACAGGAGCCCGTCCTGTATGAAGAAGTACGGCCGGAGTTTCTGCAGTAAAGCGGCGTCCTGGTCATCATCCGGCAGGAATTTCCGTTCAATCAAGTCCACCATGGGCTTGAATTCCGGATCTTTGCGCAGCGCGCGTTTCCACTCGGCGGAGGTGAGCACATCATCACCAATGGCACAGATTTCTGGCGGGTACATGACTTCCGTCCCATCCATTTCCATTTCCGTTGGACGGTCATAGCCTGGAAGACGTGACAATGCGTCCGGAACAACATTGTCGCGACCTGGTCGATAATCCACTATGAAATCGAACTCCTGCAGGCGCAAGGCAAATCTTGCCTGTCTTCCAGCTCCCAGCACTGATCTGTTGTTAAGGAGGTCCTTAACTGCCATATGATCCGTTCTGATGATGAAAGCTCTTGTTGTCAGATAGTGGCGAAACTTCTGACATGCCCAAACCACTCCTGCTCCTTCGAGATCTGTGGCCGAATAATTCCTCTCGTACACCGTGAGTGTACGACTGGCATACGCCACTGGACGTGTCTTTACCGTCCATGCCTCGCCCGGCTTCTTCGGACTGCGAGGAATCGACACGGGCTGTTCGAGGACCGCTCCCAAGCCATGATGGCTCGCATCCACCGACAAAATGAAAATCTTGTCGAAATCCGGATAAGCCAACACCGGAGCTTCGGTCAGAACTTTCTTCAATGCGTCGAACGCCCGTTGTCTAGCTTCGGTCCACTCGAAGACAGCATCCTTTTTGAGCAGTTCAATGAGCGGTGCTGCCACCTTGGCATAGTTGGGCACAAACCTCCGATAGTATCCTGACATTCCGAGGAACGCCTTGACGCCACGGCAATCAGTAGGATTTGGTAGCTTGGCCACTGCAGCTACCTTGTCAGGATCTACCTCGTAGCCCTCCTGACTGATCAGATGCCCTAAGAAAGGGACTTTCTTGCGGATGAAGACACATTTCTTCAGTTTGATCCGTAGTCCATTATCACGCAACTTCTGGAAGACGACCTTGAGCATTTTCAGATGCTCACTGAAGGATTGTGATGGAATCAGGACATCATCAATGTAGACAGGCAATCCGGTCAAAACCTTTTCCATGATCCTCTGGAAGGTGGCTGGCGCATTGCACAGCCCAAAAGGCATGACGTTCATGTGGAACAGTCCCATGTGAGACACGAACGCTGTCTTCTCCCGATGCTCAGGGTATACCTCGACCTGCCAATAACCAGCTGCTAAATCTATCGTTGAGAAGATTGCACTACCCTTGAGCTGGTCCATGATCTCATCAATCTTTGGCAGTGGGTAGTTGTCCTTCTTGGTGATCTTATTCAGCCTGCGGTAGTCAATGACCAATCTGGTTGAACCATCTTTCTTTCCAACCAGAATGCAGGGAAAAGACCACGGACTTGTCGAGGGTTCGCATACCCCTTCCTTGAGCATGGAGTTTATGTGCTTCTCGACCTCAGCCTTTTGCTTCGGATTCATACGATAGGCACGGCTCTTCAGAGGTCCATCCTTGCCTGTGTCAATCAGATGCTGATCTATTTTGGTCCGACCAGGATTACCTGGCCGGGCCACTACGTCGTAGTATTCCAAGAGCATCTTCTTGAACTCCGCTTTGATGTCGTCCGAGCAATCCATCTTATCAAAATCTACATTGGCCTCAATATCCTCCAGTTTTTCCTGCTCTGTAGGTTCAGGACGTGGCTCCCGATCCTCAGCAGAGTAGAAATGTCCACCAGTGGTCGTCTCTGAAGGCATTTCCCGATCCTTATCCGCATCAGGATCAGTTGACTTATGGATCTCGGTTCTATGTTTGGGTTCCTGGACCGCATAAGTTACTGGCGATTTGGGCCGCTGAACCACGACTGCGTCAGCTTGTTCCATAGATGGTTGTAGTGGTAAATCCAAAGGATAGAACCCTGGAAACATCCTGTGTAACTTGCTTACACTTTCACCAACCTGTTCCGCCCATAGCGAATAGGTGGCCGGATGACCGAACCATCTATTGAGATTGTAATGGATGGTCTGCAAATCGACCCCTGCCTCCATTACGTAGGATGTTGGCCGTTCCGCCTCGCGAACCTGGACTGCTGGACAGGCCTCTCCCATAACCATTCCTTTAGGGAGGTCAACAATTTGGTCTCCTCCATTGTAGACACGAATGTAGGTGACCTTTGGCGTCACAGTCAGGACACCAGCCTGAGGAAACACTCCATATGTTTCAATAGCCTCCGGGTTCGCTTCAAACAGCATGAACTGGCTCTTCGGTACGGCTAGGCCTCCTGCCATCGTAGCCTTTACCGGAACATCCTTTTCTCGACCAGGGAGCACTCTGACCCTTTCCCTGATACACAAGTTGACCGCTGCAGCCATTGGGATATTGTACACCACCGATATCCCCTGCAGTTCAGCTGAATTCAGAAAGAGCACTCTTCCATAGTAGCTGGACATGAAACCACCACCAGGATGAATGCTATAGCCCATATCATACAGGAAGTCATACCCTATCAGCATTTCCTGTTGTAACTCCGGAACCACATAAAACCTGTAAGTTGTACTTTCTGCCATCTGTCCTTGTGTTTGACAAAACCGTATCGTTAGTTTGCATTGACCAAGGATCGTCAATTTGTTTCCCTCTCCGGCTGCCGAAATGCTAGGCATCTCCGCTGCTGTCATAGGCGTCAATGCGTGATGCTTGACCCTGTCATAGAACTCCTTTGAGATCAATGAGACAGAAGCGCCGGTGTCCACCAGACCCAGGGCAGTGACTTCATTAATCCGGAAAAGGACATATGGCGAGTGACGTAGCGAGATGGAAGCCACTGAGTTCGCAAAATAGACCGCCTCGCCGTTCATGACCTGTCGAACAGCTTCACGGATGTCCTTTGTGGTCGATCCGTCATGGCCATCCTCGTCTTCGGGATGACCCGAAGTCGAGGGACGAACCATGTCGTCATCAGGTTCGGTGGCTTTGGACACCATTTCGACCACATTGGCGGTGTCCTCCTGACGGAATTTCTTCACGAAGGCACTCAGAACCTCCTCGAAATCCTCCATGTTGTCTACGACTGTCTTCGCTGCTGCCTTCGTTTTGGGGGACTGCCGTTGAACGGCACCCTCCATTTTCCCCAGTTTATCCTCCTCTTGACTCCAGGCGTCCTGTGCTTTGGTCAGTCGAGTCCAGTATGCCTCCAACATGTCCGCGTCTACCTTGGACAAATCCAACGGATCAAACCTATTGAACGTCGGAATATCATCCTGACCTTTGGTGGAGGTCCGGTTCGCGGCTTTACGTGGAGTGTGCCAGGTATCACCGGCTGACCGCTGGAGTTTCAATTTTGGAATAGCTGGAGCTTCCAAGTTCGCGTTCTCGGTCTTTTTGGCAGTAGCAGACGTCGATGACGACGTAGGCTGATCACGAGGGCCGTCCCCGGGGCTCGTGCTAGAAACCCGAGTTGAACTCGAGTTCGAAGCACGAGCATCCGGTGAACTTGGTTCCGGATTGCAATCCTTTGATGCAGCCTCCTGAAGAGACAAGCCGTCCTTGACCGTGACAGCTTGTGTTGCCACCGAATTCATGGGTGACTGTTCCGAATCCGATTCCTGACAAACAGACCCATCCTGTGACTGAGCTTTGCCCTTCTTCTTCTTGCCATTTTTGTTGGGCTTCTTGGGCTTTTTCGGCTTTTTCGGTCCCCGAGGTTCCTGAGATTGCCCAGAATCCGGATGTTCCTGGGGTCTCAGGGGCTCCTGGTCTTGCCGCTGAGGCAAGTGAAGTCTTCTGGGGAAGACCCCGACCGAATGGCGATCCTGCTTCCGTCCATTGTGCAATACACAAGCCATATGGAAGCACTTAGCTTCTGGATATCCTTCAATGCATTTCCAACGCGGTGTATGCAATTCCTCATCGGAAAGCGTCCCAATATGCTGATATCGTAACATATTGACATGACCTGAGTGACGGAACTGGCTGACTGGTCGGACCCATTGGCCGACCTGGGATCCCTGTGATCCACGGTTCGGGAAATCGTGACCCCTGAGGTCAGGTGGCCTCCTAATCATGCTAACATGACCGGCCTGCGGTTTTTTGGCGGGGGTCCGCTCCCCCATCATTCGTTTCCCGAATTGCCACCAGTTCGTTGACCAGTATTGCTTCCACCACCACCACCTCTTCTCCTGAACCCACCACCGCCGCGACCTGATGACAGGAAGCGACCCGAACCACGCGTTGCACCACCACCGCCGGACGGGCGTTTCACTTCAAATTGACCAGTGCCATCGTCCTTCTGTTTCAGCAAACATCCGAAGAATCTGCTGTTGACCATTCTGAGCCAAAGTGGGTCGTCACCCCAGAAGGTGATGTTCTTATTATACACCGGACAATGTGCCCACCTGTGACCAGGTTCCGCGCAGTAGGTACAACGATTGGACCTATCCTGACTAGAAGATGCCTTTCCTGAGTTTCCAGTGTTCGCCTGTTGCTCCACCAGAAAACAGACTTCCTCCGGGTCCAAATCTTGCATGTTCGGATCGTCCAATATCTCACAGGCTGCGACCACTTCGTCGTCCCAGGATTGTTGACCTGTTGCCATTGCCTGGCCTTGGACGATCGAGTTCCTGATGTCCTGAAGCTCACGTTTGAGTTCGCGTACGTACGCTGGACATTCCTGCTGATCAATGGGCTGAACCCTCTCACCATCACCAACGCTACAGATGGTCTCCATTGGCTTTGATTGAGTGTCACCGTCCTCGACCGCTTCCAAAATACGCACGGCTCGCATGAAGATATCGTTCGGCCTGCGATGGTCCCAATTCTCGGCATCAGCGAACAAACTCGCGACCTTTGCTCGCAGTGCCGCTTTGAGTCCTCTAGAGGCCCGCTCTACGACCTTTAGCTCTCGTTCCTTCAGCTCGGCCGTCGGAAAGGCTTTGCAGGCGAGGGACCTCAGCTCGTTGAGATAATCCAGGCTCGATTCCGATGCGAGTTGTTTCCGTTCGAAGAATTCCCGAGCGTATTTGTCGGCCGATTTGGTGACCGGCTCATACAGCTGATGAAGAATGGCCACCAACTCCTCGTAGGTTCCCATGGTCTGACCTTCCAAGTCTTGCTTGACCGCCTCGTCAAGCAGATACCACAACAATGGCCGTTTGAGGTCAAGCTCGGCTCCACTTGCCTCCCAAGTTGACTCAAACATCTTCAGCCATGTTGACAATTTAATGGCTCCTTTTCGGCCCTTGAACTTGGAGATCGACTTGAACCACTTGGTGTAGTCATTCAACATCTGCACTTGTTGAGGCGTCATTCTGACCATGTTGACCGACCCACCGGACGATGGTCGTCGCGGTGGGGTGACAGTCGGCCGAACCGGCTGTTCCTGTGATGGCTGATGACTGGTTGATGGTTCCATTGGTCCCAAATGATCAGCTGGACTGGTTTCCGGAATTGACGACATCAAAGTCCGACCACCAGCATGAACCCGATGACCGGCTCGTCCACCGCGAACCGATGGTCGCAAGATATTCGGTCTTCTGGTCACCGGTGATGAGGTTTGTGATGGGGTTGACCAAAAGTCCGGTCGCAAAATCTGGTTATTCACGACGGTCGTGTTCAATGTGATCACGACTGCTCCCTCAGGGCGTTGGGCTGGACCCATCTGTCCCCTGGCTGTCGTTTGTGAGGGCTGAGGCACCACAACTTGCTGTTCCATTCCTTGGTTCACTGCTACAGGGGTGATGACACCCGCGGAGCTCCGTGATGGACTGGGCTGATGAGACGGTGAAGCCAAAGCCTGGGTCCCAACATCAAATGACGGGTCCCAGGACAGCCTATGCTGTGCTCCCGAGTCCATGGCCCAATTATTTAGTGCCGCCGTTCCAAGCGAGAACTCGCGTTCCAGATCAATTCCAAGATTCTGGTACACTGAATTGACCAGGTCGTCCAAAGGTGGCAATCCAGGCATCGCCGCAGCTCCCAGGGCCGTCATATCATCATCAGATTCTTGTAGAGCCTGCCCACGGTCCGGGGACGAACCCAGGTCCATGCGCTCCTCAAGACCGATGACGGTCTGGTCCCCGGGACTCGACTCAGAACTCTGAGGAGAGTCCCTCTGATCAAATCCAAGTTCTTTCCAGCTCAATGTCCTATTCAGTTCGTCATTGAAGCTTCGTGTCTGAGCAGTTAGACCATCGGAATGGTTGTCATCCAAAGAAACCAGGCTTGATGCTGCTGTCACAAATGCCGAGTCCGATGACGGACCCACTCCTGATGATTCCGGCTCAGATAATGTGGTCAGAGAACTGGAGATTCCTGGATCCAGAGTAGGGGCACTGCTTTTCCGAGCAGTCCCCGATGCCCAGCCACTCTTTTTCCTTCGCAGATCTGCTGTAGTGGCAGAACTGGACCGGGGGCGCATCCTCTGCACCGGTTCCCGGTCGTCGAACGACCCAGAATTCGCTCTCGACGTGGAGGGCTGACATCCCATACAGTCCAAATGGGAGTCTCCACGATGTCCAGTCACCGAGTAGGGTTGGTGACGTAGTTCCCGTTCTTTCAAGCGTAGGCTTGAGCGCTTTTGGTCCATATTTGAGTTGCACTCTCTTCTTTTCCTAAAAGGTCTTTTTGAAAATGACAATTAGTACAACCCAAAAATATTCTTAGGTACCCCAGAAAAATACCGTAGTATACGTATATAAACAGTGACACAAAATACAATAAATTGATATAAATTGTGGTACAAAATTACTATTTTTGACCTGAAAAAGAAACAATTACCAAAATTAACCTAAAATGAAGGGGATTAGACAAGCAAAATCACCAACACAAACAAAATTGAACACAACAAAATTATTTGTTAATTAGGTACGAATTTTGGTAAAAATTCCTAACTCAAATCCCAAAAATAGCCTTAGACTAACTCACCCCAAAAATAAATGCTGTATTAGAGCCTAATGTGGGGGAGAACCAGGTACACAGTTATACACGTATACAAACAGCCAAACCCTAGAGAAAAAATTTTCCGATTTTTTGACCCTAGGGGGGGATTTACCGACCTAAGAAAAATGGAAAAATTCGTGCGCTGAACGCGAAGAACTACGGGGGGAACCCCAACGAAACTAAGACAAAAATAAATAAAAATTTGACAAAATTTTACGAAGGGGTTCAGGCAAGAAATCCCTGAGCTCCTGGCAGCCTAATGTAGCGGGGCTAGTAGTTTAACCTACGTACTAACACCGTTACCACGCCCAGACGTAGCGGACGCGGAGACCGTGGCACAGATGGATAACTGACCGACTACAGGAGACGGTCGGGACAGCCTCGCCAGACAATATACGCAGGGGTAATCCGATCCTAAGGGCGAGATGACTCGCACTCTCACTCACTTAAGAATGAACTACCTACCTAGCAGGAGCTCAGTGAAACTCAAACCTAACTAAATACACTTTAATTAGAACAGAACAACAAGTTATAGTAATATAACAATACAATAAAATACTGGGATGAACCCTCAAACACACAAACAAACACACAAATAAACTAACTTACAGTTACAGCGGCTGACTGGGGTCAGCCAACGTACCAAGCTCTGGGGAGAGCTGAGGGAGAGACACAATAATATACACAGTAGAGGGGGAGAAATAGCGTAGTAAACACAGCTGTACACAAAGGCAGAAATAACAAGAGTGAAGGGGGGAAGCGAGTGTTGGGTTGAACCCTCCCACGAGCGCCCCCTAGTGAGAATTTGCCCCCAATCACGTAGCTCCCAAAGTCACGAGGGGGGGAACCCACCCAATCCCACGCATACACGTTGGGGGAGCTACGTGACTTGCAAACGTGTCCCAGCCCACTTGATGATGTTATGAGAAGCCAGGCGGGTAGCTAGCCTAGCTACTCACCAGCAACGGAAAGGTTGATCATGCCAACCTTGATCCGTTACACTGTAAACAAAGAATTGAGTTTGATTTCTTATTAACAGGAAATTTGATTGAAAGTTGAACTGCCCTTTCACAAATACTGTTGTCATCACAAATGAATGCTTTTTATTCCTGCTGGAGCAGGAATGTATAAAAAGGAAAATGGTATGCTTAGTGCATGGTGAGTCATTTCTCCATTTAGAAGCCCTATCTTCAACACAGGGCTAGCTTAGGTAATTTTTTTGCATTCAGATTATGCAAATTAGGCTAAGATCTTATTTAAACAGCGCAAGTGACAGACTTCCCGCAGTCTTCGGCTGTCTGCAATCTAAACGGTTGCAGATTTTTGGGCACCAGTGTAACTTGGGAGTTACACATGGTGCGCTAGGTGATCAGGTACTAACTTGCGCTGAACATCAAAAGTTCAGCCCAATTATGGCATGGCAAGTATAGGCCTACTCTTCCTGATCTTCATGGAGATCAGTGAGAAAGAATAAGGAATGGATATCAAAAGAAAATAAGGGAAGTCAAAGGAAATTGTAACGTAAACCTGAAGCTTCTACACGAGCTTCCAACAATGACAATATTTGTAATTATTAAATAACAGGTCTACAAAGGAATACTGCCCCTTTTGGGGCCAACTTGTTATCATGCTTAGTCATTCCAAGAATTGTGGTAAGCTGTCAAGGGATGGACAACTAAGTCGCCTAAGTAAGCCCACATATATACGTTATGTTGGGATAGAAGATTACTTTCTCAATGCTCATTGTAAAATTTGCTATAATAGCAAAAGTTTAGTAGAGTAAATATTTTGGAGAATCTTTTGCAACGCGGTCCTGATCTCTCCAGTAGTGTACCACTCAGCTACCTCTGACAACGAGACTAGTTTACGCCAATTTCAACCTTTCGTAGTTCATGTGAAATACTGATATTTAATACAAATAATCACACTTGCCTACGCGCGACAGAGCACTTCGAACGGTGATGCTCCACCCAGACGCGTCAAAGCCCGTCATCTGTCGAAGGCATCCAGCTGTAGCAGTGAAACCGAGCGAGTTGAAATGACATAGATCCAGGCGCTTGCACGACTTTTCCTTTCCTATCCATTATGCCAGGGTCTGCCATTCTTATAGATAAAAGAATCTGGTGGCGATGAATTCTCTTATATGCGTTCACCACCGTATATAGCAATCCAATTTTAGGCTTTCAAGTTTGGTCCATAAAAACAGAAAGTTCGCAATTTCTACCTTTGCCTTGCATGTAATTTGCTCAAAAAGTAATCACAAACCAGTATATTAAAGTTCTCGGCAACTTCAAGTGGAGAAGTGCTTCTTTTAGCTATTGACTTTTAGGTAAGCGATGTCCAACCGGTGGACCAATTATATCCGTCTAGTTGCTACGATGGTTAAATTGTGCCAGGGCAGCAAAAGAGTAATTAAGTAGGGATCTTATCATGGTGAGCTATTGCTTCCGTTCTAGTATAGAAGGCATTAATTTCTGAAGCTTCATATCATTAGTTGAGTTTTCGCTAACCTAGGCAGCCGTCCCCCCTCCTATTTTCACCATTTTCCACTCATCCTTTAGGCTTCTGTTTCTTCTCTCTAACTTTATCTTAAGTCTGGCTACTAATGACTAGTTGTGAGAGCAAGATTCATAAGATAGCATAGAAAAAAACTGAGACTTTGATCGTTAGATAGAGATTCTCCTGATCTGAGCATTTTATATTTTCAAGACCTCAACTTTACCCTGGATAACAACCCCCTTGTATACTCTATGTGGGCGATCTAAAGTATATACTTTCTTAATCCATATTATATTTATATAACCTATTTTTACTCTTCATAATGTTGCTCCAGGTCTTATGTATTCCTGCACTAAAACAGCGGTGAAAAATTGTTTTAGTACAGAATTTGCTTGACCTCTTCTACAGTAGCCAACATCTCACAATATCCTGGAAAGATATCTTTAAGCATAGACTTTGTTTACGATAAGAAGGACATATAACAAAGAATTTGAGTACACAAGTCTGCTCTGTACCAGTACACTTGCCAGCACACAAGACTAATTATGCAAACTTTTTACAAAGCTACTGAGTAACGCTTTGTTCACAGATGACACATTGTGGGTTCAGGAGGAGGACGCCCCAAATTACAGTGGACAATAGAATTTATAGAGGTCACTCCAAAAGCGGTTTTCCTCTGATATGGACATAGAAGATTTTCGAAGAAATAATTTTTAATTCTAAACGTTGCATTGCAAATCGTGTGTCCACGTAAAACCACCTGTTTAGGCTAATATCATTACTGTTTCTGCCATTCAATTAATAATTTATAAATTCTGGATCTGAAAAGAGATTTCAACACATAGAGGGACAGTAAGCTGCGTCAGCACTTCTCGTTTTTCTATTTTCCGGGAATTCACGTGATAATGGTAACCCAGTGTTTGCAAGATTCATTGATGTAGAGCAATGTTGCGGGAATCGAACGGTCTAACAGTTCGATCAGCCTTAAAAGTGGCAAGTTTCAACATTTTGGCAAGACTGGCAGGGGTCAAAGTTAAAAGTAGCCTTTGACTGACGATGTTGAATAGGGCATTTAAAATCTAACCGGAACTTAGAATTTCAATTTTTAACATTTAGTCCGACCCACCCACCCAGTAATTTGTTTGCACACTCAGCCCCGACGATTTGCCGTATCAACTCCTGTGTTCGGGGATTTAACCCGAGGGCATCACTATTGTGCCGAACAAAATATAAAATTGCACCTGAACGCCCACATTATGGCTATTAGTGCCTTTGCTATCTCTGTTGTTATCACAGAGAAATAATGCAAAACGCCTGCATGCAGTCACTAAGTCAAAGCCTTAGTCGAAACAGGAGGGAGCCAATGGGCGCGGTGAGCGCTCTCACCCAGGAAGTACTATTTCCAGGAGTTCCTGCCTGGTTGTCAAAAGGCGGACAGCCAGCTCGGCTTTATCTAAATTAAATTGTCTCCCTTAAAATATTGAACGTGCAGCCATCCGATTACCACATTCTTAATATATACTTCTAATTCAGATTTCCATAAATCAGTTCTATATCTAGCCAGGTGAGAGTAATGGCTTGACCAAATCTGCACTACATTTCAGGGTACGAAAAGCGCTTCAAGTCCTGTGCAGCCCGGGCTACACACGGTGTACACTATGGCGATAAGTTGCAACCTTCAATAGAAGCGCATTTCACGTTTCCTACATATATATACTGCCCGGCTGAAAGGAATGCTACTGACGAAGGTCAGATACTCTTGTTTTCAGTAAATCAGTCTGCATAGTTTTGTGGAAGAAACTGCAGATCAGATAGGCAAATTCATCCCCCTCTCCCCCACTACTAAACCATTTCAAATACAGCGTTGTCTGGGTTGAAGGATCGTTTTGTTTATCACCAAAACGTAGTGTGTTCGCCGGCCCTGTCCATCCTGGTAGGCCGGTGAGCGGCCCGCCCGGTTCCACAGTCGGCCTGCCGTTCTAGCCTGTCACTTTATTCTGATAACAACCCGCTTTGAAAACTATCAAATATTTCCCATTTTCGCTAATACCTATTTTAGATAACCGACTATGGTGGGATCTGCCGGCATCGCAAGCTTGGCCTGCGGACGTCGGACGGTCCACGAAAAATTCGGTCGGTGAACAAAACTGCCAAATGTTTTCTGGAAATTTTAGTCACTATTCATTGCCACTTTATTTGTTACATTTTCTAAATTTATTTCATTCTTGCTCTTCCCACACCTGTATTTAATAATGTAGTTGACTGGCTCTCTGTTCCCATTCAGTATCTCTTTTTTCACCTCTTTTATTATCATGTAATCTACTGTAAGTACATACCTTTCCCGGTTGACACACACTTTGAACGTCACTATTGGATGAAGCTCAAACTAAGCACACTTTCTGGACAATAGAGCGAGCAAGTTATCTTTATTCGTAATTCAAGCTCTAATTCTATCAAAGTGCAGTGCCTGTCTGTCTGTCGCTTTTTCTGAGCATCTCTTGTGTTTTGCTCCGTCTACCTTCAATTAATTGGAGGATTGATTCTTGAAATTAGAAGTAATAAGTGAGGGATTTCTTTAGCTATAATATTTATACAGTAGACGAGATAGTCAGCCGGGAACATAAGAGGATTGTAATTTTAGTTGAGATGATTTGACCAAAACTGGTGCATAATCACACGGCCGAGCCGATACCCACGACATGTCTGGAAAGCCTAATCCGAACCGAACAGTTGAACTAACGCTTTTCCTATCCATGAAGCTTTCGTTGTTGTATTAGCTAAAAACAGGTTTCTTGCAATTTCTATTATATGCGAGAATATATTAATCAGGTGAAGATCAATTCATGGATCAGAGAGTGATCATCGTCTAAATCCGAGTTACCAGCCGCAGCTAATCTTCAGCTCCATAAAATCAACCCATGCTTAAAATCCGAATTTTCGAGATTTTGTGCTCATACCGTGAAGTGCTTGACTATATGACAAATCAACAATCACAAAGTGACGTTTCTATTTCCTTTATAGACTATATTTAATCAGAAAAGCTTACAACAAATAGTACTTACTGCATAATTAGGAAAGCATATAGCAGAGCACTTACTTTTATATTTATGTGAGCGCCCGTTGAATTGAGTCATAATTTCTCCCTATTTTACGGACTTAAGAAAATAATTCAGCTTCTACATAGAAGGGAGTCTAATGGTTTAAAGCTAGTGTTTGCGAATTGTTTATGGAAAGCTGCCCTCTTGGGCGAAATATTAATTAGTTTAATTATTATCTGTGCTGCGCATTAATTGGTTAACCACGTGGGAGTTGGGATGCTATTAGTTGTGAAAGATCAGCAGTAAACTAATAAAGCATGGGATCAGAAAACTTTCATTTAATGTTCACATCTTTATTGTAGGAAATTCTTAATGGTGTTTTTATGTGCGAACGGTCAACGTATTTTTCTGGATATCTGAAATGGCAGTTGGCTTGCTTGGAAAAAGGAGTAATGCGTAGGTTGTGACCTCCTGCGGTTCCCAATTTACCGTGTGGAAACGAAATGTCCCTGTGCGAATGCACGAGATAGGAAGAGTTTAATTAAGGCAAAAATATACATTTAAAAAGACAAGCGGCCCTAACATGAAACTCAGGCTCTTGTCGATAATTAAAAGTTAGCTCTCACTCTTTTCCCCGTCCTTTCTTTGTCACACACAGTCGTCAGCTTTCTGAAAAGGATTGTCTCAGAAGAAGAACTCCTTATTCAACTTTGCCGACTCTACTTTTAAAGTGACTCTAAAAAAAGGCAATATGCTCCTGAACGCAGTCGCAGAGGAGAATAATATCACATCTGTTTCCGAGCGCTCCATCTTTCTCATGCTCAAGGGTGTATCACTTTTTATTCTGATTTTGTGGACAGTTTTTGCCAACGGCCTAGTCTTTGTTGTCCTGTACAAAAATCCCAGACTACGTACGGTCCCCAATCTTTTGGTGGCAAACCTGGCCTTTAGTGATTTCAGCCTGGCCCTCTTTGTATTTCCGTTTTCGGCCGTTTATGCAGTGACTTCGGACTGGATTTTTGGCAAATTCTGTTGCGAACTATGGCTCTCGTTGGACATATTGATCTGTACGTCATCGATTTGGAATTTATCGATGATCGGTTTAGATCGATATTGGGCCATTACGAAACCAGTCGCCTATATGACCAAACGGACCAAGCGAACTGCGGCTATTATGATCGCTTCGGTGTGGCTGCTGGCAGCCGCAATCTCGATTGCCCCCTATTTAGGATGGAAACAGTTTTCTCAGATGGGTAATTTTATTCTGGACAATGTTACAAACTCCTATCAGTGTGAACATTTCCAAGATCTGCCGAGTTTTACCATTTACTCAGCCACGGGTTCCTTCTACATTCCACTTGTCGTAATGTTTTTTGTGTACTACCAAATTTACAGGGCTTTTCATGAACATCAACTGCGTCAAAAGTATCGTCATATGGTGCTTCGGAAGCATTTGGAGAGTACAATACTTCACGATCTCAGTAACGTTATGCCCTCCGATGACTACAAAAAATCTGACATTGGTGACGCCCCGGAAACACCCTATTCGGTTTCCAGAGCGGAATCCCTTTACGAGGTCCCGGCGCTGGACAATGGCCACAATCCGACCGAAAGTGGTGGACTCAATCGAACACTAGACGGCGAAATTCAGCCGCTAAAACCGAGGCCTCGTAAACCTAAGCCTGAAGAAAATCGTCGTCGATCGAAGCTGGGTTTAGCCCTAGCAAAGGGCCAAGAAATCAGATCGGCTAAGCGAAAGAGACCGCAGAAACGCGCCACCGTGGTCACAAAACGAGACAACAAAGTGGTTCGTCCTCGTAAGAAATCCTCCCAAGTCCCCGTTGAGGACGACGGAAAACCCCAGCCCATTTCTGCTGCCAAAGAAAAGCGCGGTGCCAAAGTCCTTGGAATAATCTTGGGCTGCTTTACCCTCTGCTGGCTTCCCTTTTTCATCATGTATCTGACGCAAACCTTCTGTGAAAGATGCAAGCTTAGCATACATGTCATTCAATTTATTACCTGGTTAGGCTACGCCAACTCTGCCACTAATCCGATTATTTATACGGTATTCAATCGTGACTATCAGAATGCCCTGAAACGACTACTTGGAAAGCAGAAACGCCCTGCTCCTTTGCTCTGAAATACGTAAAAGACAGTGACATAATTACTGTAATTTTGTGTAATTGATTAACTTTGCATGAACCAAGGAATAACTAATCTGCTCACGTTTTCAAAAGAAAAGTACCTTGCCGTTGGCTTAGTCTCCGTTGACTGTAGTTTAAGCTGATTAGGTTTCACAAGTGCAAATAGTATGTGAACGTTTCAATTAACAAACAAGATATATACGTTTCAATGGTTAGTACATATTCTACCTGCTATTGCTCTGTTGGAAAGCTTCTACGATTGGAAGGAATACGAAATTTAGCAAATCCAAAGAGGCTTCAAAATAGTACGAAAAGACTGAAAGCTGTCCGTTTATTTCGTTAACACAAATAACATGGCTGTATGTAAACAGTGATGCGGTAACACTATCAGGCCGACACGGATCAGTTCAGTAGTAAGAGTTCATAATTTCAAAAGCTTATTCCCTCCGGAACCTAACTTTTCATTTTTTACCAATAACTGTAAAATGTTGTATGAAGGCATACTGGAGGCTGGCGAATTCAACAATTTTAAAATTTTTATAGACTTAAGAGAGGACCAAGGAAATCAAAACATTGTTGTCACTGATTTTGATGAACACTTGTATATAAGGGCTTTCTGCGGCGTTTGAGCACAAATCCATTTTTCGATTCAACTTTTTCTTAACGAAGTGAAATGAGTTCTCAGTGTTATACTGAGCCAACAAACCGTTAATTAAAAAGGATTTCAGATTGGTGTCTAACTCTAACCCCGGAAATTATGTTTTCAGTTAAGTGTTCAGCTAAGTCGGGGCAAATTTTTTCTCTGTAGTCCCCCCGTACCAGCTTAAAATTTCTAATCTTTAAATGGGTTTTTCTGGACTCTCAACACCAATCTGAAATCTAACTAATCTCACTAAGCAAACAAAAAGCTGAATCCAAAAATGAGTTTGAGATTCCAGCTTAACGCCCCAGAAACTCTGACATGCAAGTGTTTATCGGGGACAATTTTTTATCAACTTGGTCCGCCATTACCAGCTTTAAATTTTTCGATTTCGATTTTTTAAATTCGATTTTAATGATATACCTGCAATTTAGAATTTATACAGATCCTAACCCCTTCTGTTTTCAAAATCTTCATACAACCAAATTTTTCATAGCGCTGATATTAAGAAGTAAGGTACAGCAAGATAAGATGTTATTTAACGTGTTAAATTTCCCACTTCAATTGTCATTTTTAATAAATATAAACCAAAATTCCCCTTAAAACATAAAAAGGTTTAAATTTCAGTGAATCAACTTTTGATTCGAATTTGCGAATGGGTTATTAATGTTATATAGACAATATTATGAGGACAACTGAGTCTTTGAACAAAAATAAATTCTAAATTTCTGCAATTCAGTACAGTACAGCCAATGCATCACCGATCTTGAAACGTAAAACTTATATATTGTCAAAGGTTGAAGAATTATCCCTAGAATGTTTCCTCAAACCACATCTTTCGAAGAATAGGGATAGGACTAATAATAATAATAATAATAATAATAATAATAATAATAATAATAATAGTAATAATAATAAATTTAGGGTTCGATTTTGATGTTTTGTTTTGTTTCCGATTTTGTTCTCCCTTAATTACAACATACGTTTGGTGCAACGTATTTTGATTTTATATATTCCCTTCCCACTGTAATTTTTATTGCACTCCAACTGGTACAACGCAACCCAAAATGGTGTACACTGATTTTATTCTGAAAAAATAAAATAAAGCTGTTTTAAGTTAATTATTATTTTGTGCAAAATCTTCATTTAATATACTTATGGTTTAATCTATTTTCACAAAATATATATGTTTTGTGTTCAAGTTAAGAGTTCAGTTTGATTGAGTTCAACAAAACACATTTTATCTATTAATTTGTAGGCTATAGAAAAATTAAAAAGCAAATTATAAGCTATCCAACTAACAGTTGGTTATACTAAAAAATCTTAAATATTTTATTACAATTAAAGAATTTCTTACGCCTATGTAACTTACGAATTCTAAGGTTTTCCCTTCGCGTCAAGACAACTGTATTTCACAAATGTTTCACATCCTTTTTTTAAATCTTCAAAAGAAGAAAATTGTAAAACTATGTTGAAATATATAGTCCACTCAAAACAGTTAAACATTGTGTGAATGTTAAAGTAGTGCCTAAGGGGGAAAGGATTACATGCTGACGTCATCATGCTAAAGTTTCCCCCTTACACGTAGTAAATTTTAGTACATATGCGTATTTATATGCATTATTAGCTAGGGGGGAAATCTAGCATGGGGGTCGGGGAAAAGTAGCAGGTGGGGTCTAAAAGCAGGACCAGGACCAGGACCAGGACCAGGACCAGGACCACTTTTCAGGACCAGGACCAGGACCAAGGGTCTAAAACCAGGACCACCCTCAGGACCACTTTCAGGACCAGGACCGGGGGTCTAAAACCAGGACCAGGACCAGGACCAAGGGTCTAAAACCAGGACCACTTTCAGGACCACCCTCAGGACCACTCCCCAGGACCAGGACCAAGGGTCGAAAATCAGGACCACCAGTGTGACCAGTGTGAAGAAACAGGAGGGCAATTGTTGCGTAAAACTTGTACATACAAAGAGTTACAAAATTTTCTAGCTAGTTACAACTAAATATTAATAATCTACGTATAAAACTACCTAAGATCACGTAGTTCCCCTTTATTTTATTAATTTGGGAGAGAGTTAAGCCCCCTCCGAACCTATTTTCACGCCTAAGGTGTGTATACTAAGTCTACTTCTGCAAGGCAAGTCTTTGCTGGGTGAGGGCCAACAGAAGCCCAAGAATGAATGAAAGTATGAATGGACGTAACAACAAGTGTTTGTTACACCTTGTTACAAAGGTTACCTAAGGCCAAGATTAGATAATTAAAATGTAAGTTCACAAAACTTTTTTGGCCTGTATCTTTCGCATTATTGGGAGTTAAAAGACCGGGTTTGGATTTTTAGAACCAGGAAAAAATTGCCTTTCAGATAAGCCTAAGTTATATTTTCACTAAAAATCTTCAAAATTCGTTAATTATTACCTAATCACTGCTAATTAGACCTAGCTAACACCTATTAATGTCCCTGAACCTTATTTCATGCACCTAGCTAACGAATGATTACATTGTAGTGACCCATCTTCCAACATAACTGTATAAGACGTCTTTTAACCGCATTTTCTTTGATAATTCGCTACTTCTTAGGCGACATGTTTATTAAACTTTTCTCTTTATTAATTTTAGTTTACTTTAAACTAAATTTCGGAACGTTTACAAAACAACAGGAGGCCTTGAAAGGCCTAGGAAGAGTAACGACTCCTCCGTTAATTAATCAGAAGCCGTGATTAGGGCCTACTAATGACCCTGGAGGGGTAACAACCCCTCCGTTATTAGTTAATACTCTGAGCGATCCTTATTAACCCATGTTCCAGTTCCACTGAGTTCCTGTCCTATTCTTGCGTTATTTATTCGGTTTGTAACGCTATTTCTAACCTTATCTCCTAACCACGCTGGATCCTATGTCCCTATTAGTGAATTTTCGGGCGATTTAAACCGGCTGGCAACTCTGGCACTCACATGACCAATGATAATTATAACAATCGCTTGGACGTTCACATACTGCATTCTAGGTTCTACCGATTTCAAAGAGCAATGACAACAACAATTCCACTTTAGATCACGTTTTAGGAGTTTTCTTGACTTTTTTGAGTTTTAATTCATCCGTAACATTACATAATTTTAACACCATTACTTTGTATTTTGTTATCACAATGATACCGAGTCGATCTAACAAATTAATATACCTAGTACTTACAACTGGTGCAGCAATTATTCGGCAAATTTATAAATAAACATATTCAAAAATAAACAAATATAAAATTCAAAATTCAAAATTAAAATTAAAATTTAAAATTCTAATTTAACATTCAAACATAAATAAATATATTCAAGAGCAAGCTAAGAACCTAAACTTTAAACAGTTTTGTGGTGGAAAGGCTTCATTCCCACTTCTTTTCTAGAACTGATTCTAAGATTGATTTAGATTTAAAGTGCCTGCCCCCGCTGCTAAAGGTGGCTTTTTTGCGGTCACACTGGTGGTCCTGATTTTCGATCCTTGGTCCTGGTCCTGAAAGTGGTCCTGATTTTCGACCCTTGGTCCTGGTCCTGGGGAGTGGTCCTGAGGGTGGTCCTGAAAGTGGTCCTGGTTTTAGACCCTTGGTCCTGGTCCTGGTCCTGGTTTTAGACCCCCGGTCCTGGTCCTGAAAGTGGTCCTGAGGGTGGTCCTGGTTTTAGACCCTTGGTCCTGGTCCTGGTCCTGAAAAGTGGTCCTGGTCCTGGTCCTGCTTTTAGACCCCACCTGCTACTTTTCCCCGACCCCCATGCTAGATTTCCCCCCTAGCTAATAATGCATTTCTGAGGATATTAATTAAAATCAACGTGTGAAAAACTGCACTGCTGTTCATGTCACAGACCACACCAGATTTTGTGTTGATTCACAAATATTAGACCATTGCTTTGTGTTGTGCTATCTGTATGAGACCGAGTTGATCTAAGAAACCACTCGCAATTGGTGCTGCCATTATTCGGCTAATTTATATATTCAAGTATAGTCCAGCCCCATATATTTAGTATATAAAAACATACCTATGTTCAAGAACAAATTAAGAACCTAATCTATACACAATTTTGTTGTGGAAAGGTTTCATTCCCCCATCGTTTCTAGAAGTGATCCTGAGATTGATTTAGATTTAAAATACCTGCCCCCGCTGCTAAAGGTGGCTTTTTTGCGGTCACACTGGTGGTCCTGATTTTCGATCCTTGGTCCTGGTCTTGGAGTGGTCCTGAGGTGTTACTGAAAGTGGTCCTGATTGATTTTCGACCCTTGGTCCTGGTCCTGGAGTGGTCCTGAGGTGGTCCTGAAAATTGTCCTGACTTTCGATGCTTGGTCCTGGTCCTGGAGTGGTCCTGAAAGTGGTCCTGGTTTTAGACCCTTGGTCCTGGTCCTGGTCCTGGTTTTAGACCCCTGGTCCTGGTCCTGGTTTTAGACCCCTGGTTCTGGTCCTGAAAGTGGTCCTGAAGGTGGTCCTGGTTTTAGACCCTTGCTCCTGGTCCTGGTCCTGAAAAGTGGTCCTGGTCCTGGTCCTGGTCCTGGTCCTGCTTTTAGACCCCACCAAAGTAGCATACGACACCGGCAGTATTGACTAATAGAATCTCACGGGAAAGGATGGGATGGCACATGATGATAGGATGAAATGAAATGGAATTGGATTCGATTACTTCGATTCGATTAAAAAATATGAAAAAAACACTGAAATTTAAAACGTTTCTTAAGATAAAACTTTGCCAGAAAAGTGTTCTATTTCCCGTCTAGTAAATTGGTTGAAGCTTGAAGATTGAGGGCTATTGGAGTTGCATATTGTATATTGTACAGTTGAATGACCCTTTGCGATTTCTCAAAATTCCAAACTCTGAATTGCCAATGGAGGGAAACAGCATTTGAAAGGCAAGATACCTACATACTACAAAGTGCAGACATAGTTGTCTTCATTTGCGTCAAAAACGTCGGCCACAGCGCCCAGCAATCTTATCAGTAATGTTCCAGATATTACATACTTTATTGGAAAGTGGCAAAATAGTATTGTGCCCTGCAATAGATGTCATAGGTAGATCCACCATTTTTTATTAGTGGCTGTGTTTCCTTCATAATACTTGTCTCTCTATATAACTCACACAAAAATTAAATCCTTCATAGATTTCTGGAGGAAACTTCCATAGTTGACTCAATTCTACACCGGGAGAAATCGCATAACCAACTGCAACACACAAATGATTTATACGATAGGAGCAACAAAATAAGCCGTTCGAACAGTCAGTTATTACAATTGTCAGTATATATAATTCATCAGTAAACGTTTAGGATTTGGCAAAAAACCAAGTGTCGACATGCTGTTTCGTGTAACCTCGATTTATTTCCGTACTCAGATCAGCACAAGCCTTCAATCGCCATCGCATCTTTGATAATCTTTCCAGTAGGTAACAGATCAGATTTCTAGCCATCATGGCGTCTCCCGTTTCATTTCCCCAGGGATTTCCACAAAGCTGAATCTCCCAGACTCCCCCTTCTAGCGGTTCCTGCCGGGCAATATTTGGGGGCCAATGGTCTTCGATAACCTTAACTATTTCCTCCTTGAGATCGTCCGATCCGCCTTGTATTCTGATGGTATCTTCCCATTTCAGATCCAGGGCGAAGTAACGTTGTGCCTCCGTTTTCGCATCCTTCCTCAGCACAAAACAGCTGGTATTCTCCATGGATCTGCTCACATCAACTGTGGCATAAAATTCCCAACCCAGATCGTTGAATGATTCAAACAGGTTGATCAATAATTTCGTCGGATCAAAACCGTCGTCTTCTGATCGCTGTAATTCTACCGTATAGGATGTTTCAGTTCCACGTACCTGTAACACAAGAGCATTGAACATGGAGCACTGTAACATTACTGCACAACAGAAACGTTTACTTATTTTACATTTTTGAAACAATTCGAAAATAGATTAATCAAAAGTGATTTAATTTTTATTTCAGAACGACCACCCCGCCACGCCAACTCAATGATTAACTTGTAAGAATGATGCATTAAATAAACGCCATAAAAGTTTACCAATCACATTTTGTACATTCAGGCACGAAATTTCGCAGGTTTTACGTACGTAGGCAAGACAAGTTTGCTAACCTTGAACGCTGACTTGATTTTTCGCACAGACTTTTCGATAGACTGACGCATATCCTTCTGACCACCCAGTAGAATAATTTGGCATGCTTGGGCACTATTCGGCATCACCAGGAGAGCAAATTTTCCTGAGGATTTGTCCAAAACTTGCTTGGACGAAGTGAAAAATAAGCAATCGGCTTCCCTGGGATTTCGGTCATTGAAAAGACACCTTGGCTTCAGATTTATATTGGCCTCAAGTTGATAGCCTTGATGATCCAAGGATTTCAGGCATTCCAGCAGAAGACGATAAGAGGGGATTAGGACTGGAACCACTCTTATTCCAGGGCCTCTCATTTAGTTTGTAGGAGATCTCGCTGTGGGCCCTGGAACCAAGATACATAAGATAAAGAGTAAGAAACTTAAACAGCGTTATAAGCAGCTAGGGTAGGCAAGTATGCCCCTCGGTGCGTTAACCCCAGTGTCGGGACCCCCCCCCCCCGTTACTTCTGTAGGGGAATCACAGTTTACACTAAATTCACGCTGCCATATAAACGCGTGCCTGCTTGTTAAACGGTTAATTAAACCCAAGCTGGCGGCAGGTTAATTTATTAGTACTTTTTAATAATTTTATTCTAACTTTAATTATGTTAATGCAATTAAAACTGATTCCACAACTTTGTAGCATTTTCTGCTCTTTCCAACATAAAATCCGTAGTGGAATGGAGCTGGAAACCATAATTCGAATCTAAGTGGCACTTGTAGTTTCATTTTTAATTTCATACTTCAATAAAAATCACCCAGGAGAATATATTGAAACTATAATGCTGACTTATTCTTTTTAGATAATCCGGGCGATAGCCATCATCAATACATTTTTCGGCAATTTTCCACGTATTTTCCGGAAAATTAATAAACCGTAGGCGATCCTCTGATCCAAATTTAGACAGGCAAACTGGGACGAATCCAATCCTTTAATCTTTGAAAGAATATTCTGAGATAACTTTGCTGTTAGAAATATCGGAGGCAGCTATAATTTTCCATCCCATGGCATACAAATCCCAAAAGCAATTTTCAAACACATTTCTTCCTTGTATTTCAGAATAATTTTTATCCATCAGCAATTTGATTAATACTGAGTATCATTGTGGCCAAATTAATGTTACAGTAAGTTTCAATGTTTTTGTGTAACATTAACCTTAAATATTAACATTTTTATGTAACATTTACATTAACACCATTAATGGGGTTTAAAGGCAAAGTTGCGCAGGTATACATTTCGTCATTAGAACATGTAAAATATTCAAAGTACAAATTCCATATTATAAGTTTAAACTACAAGTGACCCAGGATTCCGCAAAACCTAACCAAATGAGGTGAAATTTGAAATGTGTGTCTGTATGTTTTCGACCACGCTGAGTTTGCAAAAATCCCAAAAATTTTCTATTTCGTAGAAATTCAATTTTTTCTGATTCGCAGGGGGGAAACCAAGGGGGAACCGAAAATTTTTGCTTTCAATTTTGCTGAAAAGTTGTATTTAGGGAGTCGGGGGGGTCGCAGAACACGAGTTCGGGTTGTTCACAGCCAGTATGCTTAAAGGTTTAAACCTTATATTGAGCTAGAAGAAAAGCTGAATCGAAAAACGGGT
>JASAND010017392.1:0-13504 GCA_030248195.1 Trissonchulus latispiculum | reverse complement strand
GTAAAGGGTCAAAAAGGGGTAATTTCAAATATCCAAAAAATATTATAAAAATTCTCTATTTACAATATACAAAACTAATCACTTTCATTTACTAACACTTAAAACCCTTTTTAATATTAACTGTAACTGATTCATTTACTGTAACTGCTGTCACCGTTGAATGCGTAATGGAACTATTTTGCTGTAACCCACATTAATGCTTACGTAATTTCATTATAAATTGTTCTTGTAACATTTCGTTGATTACGTAAATGTAACAATAACTTCAAACTAAATGTATGTAACTATGTAACCTGCTACCTGTCATTCTAATGTTAGGTAATGACGTAGAAACATATATAATTTACAATAATTGCGTAATCTTTTTACTGGTAGCGATGCAATGCTCTTCTTTTCGTAGTCGACAAAACCTACATTAAATCTTTCTAAATTTCATCTCAAATTTAACCCACTTCTAATCACCCCTAAAGGGATTTAGTTGACTATAAAAGGAAGTGCAAATTCGCACTAAAGGTAGTTGTCTGACGAATAAAGCTAAAGTTTCAGACGAATCTCCTTAACTTGGGCTAAACTTTCAATTCAGGCTAATCTTGCATTTCCAGACAACACAAATTTCGGTTAATCATTTAATTTGGGCTCACCAATTTCGGTCAATCTTTAATATTTGGTTAAATTAATTTCAGGTAATCGTAACAGTAACTATTTTGGTTAATCTGAATTAGGGGTAATCGTCCCACTAATCGTTACATTTTGGTTAAACTAATTTCAGATAAAACGATAACACTTTGGCTAATCTGAATTTGGGCTAATCGTCCCACTAACCGTTACATTTTTGGAGGTCCCACCGAGATCAATCTTGCCGTGGACTCGGAAAAATCATCTCAACTGTCAGAAAAGAGTACGACTCAAGCGACCGGATCCACGATAGAGTCGGAAAATTCTGAAAGTTTCCAGAAGAACTCCCAGATCCCACGCTCACCAAGTGACCCTGAAGACTTGAAGAAGAAATCCCACTGCTGATAGTGAAGACTTTGCAGAACCAGGCGCTTCCGGTTTCAACAGATTTGATATTGACGAAACCGAGAGAATAATCGCCCAGATGAGTACTCCTCCGCCAGGGCAAGTACCAGATTTTAGTCAGCTTCAAATAGCCCTACAGACCCTTCCTGCCAGCCTGAAACAAGCTATGTCCGGGCTAATTGGCGTTACCAGCCTTCTTGGGTTACAGTACTCGGGACAGGCTCTCGAAAGTTGGAAGGAATTCATTGATTCATTTGATATCATCGGAACGGCGAACAACTGGGATCCAAGCGATAAAGCGAGGATGTTGCCTGTCTGCTTACAAGGACAGGCAAGAGACATTTACGCTACTCTCGACGCAGCTACAAAAGCTAACTACAGCAATTTAACTAAGGCGTTGGAAATCGCCTTGGAACCAGCCAAAATGGCTCGGTTTAAGAGTGCCCAATTACACCGGCGCACCCGACAAGTACATGAAAGAGTTTTTGATTTTGGAGCAAACATAAAGAAAGTCGTCAAGGGCGCCTACCCTGCGTTTGATGCCAGCCATCAAGAACAGCTCTGCCTGGAATTCTTCATTGCCGGTCTGTTGCCATACTACGGTCGTCTAGTGATAGCAAACGAACCGAGAACATTCGCGGATGCACTCAGATATGCTAAACTCATCGAGGCTAGGGAGCACCTCACAGCTGGTCTAAGCCCCCGAGGAACGGCACAAATGGGAACATCAGCAGAGACATTAGCTACGTCCAGACTACCTACTTCGGAGGACAAAACAATGGAGAATTCTCTCAAAGAGATCAATGACAAGATCCAAAAACTGGCCATGGACCAAGAGCGTCAAAATGGTTATGTCCTTGGGCTGATGGAAAGACCGCACAGACATCATCAACTGCATCCGGAGAGAAGTGAACCAAATCTTTGGTCAAACCCCGCGAGGAGGACGTCCGGCAGTCGAGTTATTTGTCACTACTGCAAAATTCCAGGCCACTTGATCACGAATTGTCGAAGACGCGAAAGAGAAGCTATAACTCATAGCAGTAGGGACAACAACTGGCGTCAGGCTCAAGATAAACACGCCAGCTGGTATGCTAACACAAACGGAGCTGTTACTTCTGGAACTTACCAGAATCAACCAATTAATCGCGCATGCGCGGGAGAAGCTGCTACTAGTGCTATGACAGAACTACAGGAAACCATCAAGATGCTGACGGAGCAGAATCATGAACTGCTGCAGAATCAGTACTCGAATTTCGTAGGAGCTGTGTCAGCAACCTCTACTATCAATTCTGGTAAAAATCACAGCGATAAAGAAAACTATTTGCCAACTGCCAAATCATACAAGTCTGCAGCCTCCGCTACCGAGACCAATCCCAAGCTTACTGGATGTCCTCAGAAACAGAGAAAGAAAAAGTCAAAGCACGCTGGAGCTGAAAGTAGGATAAGGATCAACTCCCTAACAGAACCGATTTCAGAAAATCGGCCGAAGACAAATTGTCTCAAAAATATCACTGACGGATATGTCATGAAGTTGCTACTAATTTTCACAGCCATATGCCTAGCCGCGCCGGTAACGCCAGTAGGGCAACCTGGCAAAACGACCAGCAGTGGACAGATGGCACGTCCAGCCGAGGCAGGAATTCCACTGCCTCAGCTAACAAGCTGCGACAGTTGTTGTCCAAGATCTATTCTACCTGGTATGGAAATAGTGGAAGCAATCTTATGCAGACATAAATACATGAGGCACAGTTATACGTGGAACTACGCTACACCGAATGAATACTACGATTACAGAACTAATCATTATGAACAGCGAGAAAGAGTCTTTCTAATTCTGGCAATAAACCTTGGTGAAAGATGCAACTTTCCGAAGCCGCAACTACTACCAACAGAAGTCTGGGGAGACCGGCGTATAGTCACGAATCTTGCCAAGAAATCAGCTCAACATGGCAACAATATCAAGAATAGTTCTACTATCGATAGAAACTCTGCACTATCAAATCGCTGTAACATAAAGAACGTTTTAACAATGCTTCTCCTACCACTACTGACACTAGACTTTACCTGCACATAGCTTGAGGCGCAAAACTGCTCACAATTTCAAAGTCTACAAAATTTCTCCCTTATGGCTAGTTCTACAGCGAATTCAATTTGTCTTGTACTGCTGTTCTTGTCAGCCAATTTTTAATAAGAGATTAGCACAATGTCTACTTATCCATAGTCCCGGGTCAGCCACAAAGTGCCGGGGCATTAAAAAGTGCCGGGCACCAAAAGGCGGGCAACCCTCTTCTTTGACGAGGCCCTTTATTCTGGGTTCAGAACTATATATTCAGTGAAGAACAGTTCCTACTTCCAGGTCAACTGCAAGATACTAAGCAAGTGGACTGTTCGCAGATCAGTGTGACGAACCCGGCCAGGCCGGCGCCTCCCGAACTACCGTTTCATTGCTCAGCACCAAGCAGCGGGGGACTATCAGGATCCCCTCTTCCTCGTCAAAGCCCTCAATTCCGGGTTCAGGACGGTGTAGACAAAGGTTAACTCTGTACATGAACTCTGTAGGAATGCATACAAGAGCAGAGCATAATTGAAATCGCAAATAAAACTAATTTTCGCCCCTCCTCTCACTTAATATATACATCAATACAAACAGCATTATCAACATATACATAAATGCACATACGTACTAGCTTCAAATAATATATATGCGTTGATATCAATACATTCATTAATCATCGGCATCTCTTATCCTCATTACGTGTTACGTATCTAATTCTGTCCTGTTCACTATCCTTAACGACTGATGACTCCACCTAACTCATACCTACAGGCACAACCAATGGCCAATCATCAAATTCACCTCGATGGACCGAAGCCTCAAAATCCGTCAATAACAAATTCTGGTAACTAGAGAAATGTGGACATTTCTTTCTGTAAGGGGGAGTATTGTAAAGGGTCAAAAAGGGGTAATTTCAAATATCCAAAAAATATAAAAATTCTCTATTTACAATATACAAAACTAATCACTTTCATTTACTAACACTTAAAACCCTTTTTAATATTAACTGTAACTGATTCATTTACTGTAACTGCTGTCACCGTTGAATGCGTAATGGAACTATTTTACTGTAACCCACATTAATGCTTACGTAATTTCATTATAAATTGTTCTTGTAACATTTCGTTGATTACGTAAATGTAACAATAACTTCAAACTAAATGTATGTAACTATGTAACCTGCTACCTGTCATTCTAATGTTAGGTAATGACGTAGAAACATATATAATTTACAATAATTGCGTAATCTTTTTACTGGTAGCGATGCAATGCTCTTCTTTTCGTAGTCGACAAAACCTACATTAAATCTTTCTAAATTTCATCTCAAATTTAACCCACTTCTAATCACCCCTAAAGGGATTTAGTTGACTATAAAAGGAAGTGCAAATTCGCACTAAAGGTAGTTGTCTGACGAATAAAGCTAAAGTTTCAGACGAATCTCCTTAACTTGGGCTAAACTTTCAATTCAGGCTAATCTTGCATTTCCAGACAACACAAATTTCGGTTAATCATTTAATTTGGGCTCACCAATTTCGTCAATCTTTAATATTTGGTTAAATTAATTTCAGGTAATCGTAACAGTAACTATTTTGGTTAATCTGAATTTGGGCTAATCGTCCCACTAATCGTTACATTTTGGTTAAACTAATTTCAGATAAAACGACAACAATTTGGCTAATCTGAATTTGGGCTAATCGTCCCACTAACCGTTACAATACCTTTTATGACAATTTTTCGAGTTGGTTATGGATGGCAATTTAAAATCGCTTTAGTCAGCTGAAAAGCTAGTTGAAGGCACATCGGCTTCCAGTATGGCCATGGGGGGAAAACCCACATTTTCGGATTTTGGCTGGAACTTTTTTTATTATAAGGGCTATCTGAGAACTTTATATACCATCGTGCTTGGCGTACTTAGCACTTTCTTTTAAGCCTATTTGCACTTCTCCAGGTTGTACCGTTAGAGCGAGGGAGGGGGAAGTGGGGGGGGGGGGGCTTCCGAAAAGTGGGGGGGGGCGAGTCCAAGGTATAAAATACCAAAATTTTTAGCGAAAAACTTGCATTTTTTAGGTAAAAACACGAAAAAATCGCTGTTTTTAAGCTTAAAATTAACTTATAAGTCCATAAATTAGCTAAAAATTGAGAAAATTTTTGAAAATTTGACCTCAAAAACCTAATTTTTCGACACTTTTGAGCGACCCCCAAAAAAGTGGGGGGGGGGCTTGCCGAAAAGTGGGGGGGATGAAAGTGGGGGGGGCTGCCAAAAGTGGGGGGGGCTTTCGAAAAGTGGGGGGGCCCACCCCCCCCACTAAAAAAATGCCGGTATATATACATATTGACATTAAAATCTGTATATACGTATGTTATTACAAACCTTTTCTCCTATTTTGCACTCGTCCCTAAGGGCATTTTTGTAAATCACTATCTGAAGGAAAGTATATAACCGCCCAGTTTCCCCATGCCAGGTGCGCACCTGGTGAGGCTGGGCGATGAGACGCATGTGGCTAGAGCACTCATCCTTGGGTTATATACTTGAAAGTACTTCAGCCACTGTTAACGTTAAGCACTGACGTACATATTTCATATTATGGGCACTCATTTGGAGTTGGTACATTTTTCTGTAAAGTTGTTATTTTTATTTATTTTTATTTATTATCATATCTAAATTACCTTGTTCGATTTGAATATGGCTACTGGTCGATCTAATAATTCTGTTTCGGATAGTTTTAGCTTGTATTAATTTGAAATAATGGTCTCGGTTTGTGATGGTAAGAAGTTCTTCTTACCACCTTTCCTTACTCTGTTTTTCCCCGCCACGTTTAGTGCCAGACTAACGGTGTAGCGGATCGGTCTAATTTTGGCAGTGTGCAAAGAGGAGGAGTTGCCATCATTGCAGATATTTGCAAAACTTTTCTAGCCCAACCCAGTCAAAAGTTAGATAGGTCCAAACTTTTCTCAAATTTTCGGATGGTTGGACCAAAAAGTAGGTGTCGTTTTCAAAATGTCATAAAATGAGCAGGAGTGAACCAAATGACTTGATCTTAGATTAGAAAGAGTCGCGCTTTCTGCTGGTACGTTTTGGAGCTCATAGCTCCAACCCATGACCCAGGAGGCGGGTGGGTTTTCCCCCGAAGAGGGGGTGGGTTTTTCACCCCATGGCTATAGTCCAGCACACGTCTTCCACAAGGTATATATATATATTATAGGTCCACACATCGGATCATCCGTTAGGGAAAGATGTGGGGGACTGGACCACACCGCTCGGTAGCATAATTTAAGGAATCCAGATGCTTCAGGGGTGATCCGACACGGTTATAAACCGTGCTCCTGGGAGGTTGGAATCAGTTTGCGCCGTTGACCAGGCGGGTGCCAGGGGACGCCTGTGGGGATCTCCATTTGATGGGGTCCATGTCCATCGGATTTCCCACAGAGGTGATTCCACCGCCCCTCCCTTCCACTTTCATCATCACCACCGGTGTGTCCTGGCCGAGCCAGGGTCTTTTTAGGGGTGTTTTCCGGGGGTGGGGCGTGGGGGGCGGGCCCGGGGGGGGGGAAATTTTGGGGGGGGAGATTTCAAAAATGAGCCAAAAATGGTGTTTTTTGGCGTATTTTGCATGGTGAAACACAAAAAGTTCTTAAAAACTGCCAGGATTTCGGAAAAGGTTTTGAAAATTTGACCATTTTTGGAAAAAATGTAGACCTCGTTAAGGGAGAAGCCCAAAATCCGGCGGGGGGGCGATTTCGGGGGGAAGGCAATATCGGGGGCCCCCCGCCCCCCCCCCCCCCTGTAAAAAATGCCCTGGGCTGAGAGAATCCATATCGCCGGACTATAGACGTCGTCCAGTATCCCTTAGGAAGTCCACAACTCCCCTTGGGAATTCCCGGACAATTTTTGGGCTTCCCATTTGGGGGGTCCTCGATTGGGGGGGAGGTCGCCGAGTGGGGGGAGTTTACTTGTGCGTTGTGACTGTATTGTATGCTAATACATGTATTGTATGCGATGTATGTGGCATGTATATATTGTATGCGCATGGTGATAATTTTTTGTGCCACTTTAAAACAAAACTCGTTAACTAATTTTTGTAAAGGATTCAGCATATTACACATTGCATATCTTTATATACGTATATGTGGCGTACAAGTTGTTACCGGTTTTTATCAATCATTGTCTGTAATTTCTTATGTTTTATTTTTCTCACTGTCTTTTCTCTGTTCACATAAGTATATATCTGTTTATGCTATTCGGTTGACGTCAGTTAATTGTATCCTGTTTAAATTAATATAGTATTTAATTTGCCCTTTTCAATTATTCATTTTGCTGAAAAAATACGTAACTTGTTACTTCATAGTTGTAGCTTTTAAGTGTGAATCAAAGGTATCACATGTTTTGAGATCCGCCCGGTTAAAATTCCGTCGGAACCGGAAACGGATTCGGATTTTGGTCGAACTAGGGTGTACGCCTGATACAGCATTCAATATATTTGTGAAATTATAAACTACCTTTTCGTCTTTTCGCTTTTTGTGTGGGATTTTGAATTGGTCTTTTTTCAACTGTCACAATATGTATGTCCGCAAAAAGTTTTAGTTTTCGTAGTTTCCGTATTTCATAATACGTAAATTCAACGCAGTTTTCCAGCTTTCAACGCAAAGCAACTCATACGTTTTGAGCCTTAGTGCTTATGCTCATATTGTTCAGATTATTATTTTAGTCTTAAATTTAGTTAATAAAAAATTTATTTAGCTCTCGCCTGTTTCGAATTTCTTTAAAACCTTCGGTGTTTCCTGCATTTTGGTCACCAACTTGACATTTGATTGAGATTTTTTAATTTTGAAGAATATTTTTTGGTGTAATTTTGTAGGTATTTATTCTCATAGTTATGACGCGACAAAAGGAACGGTTATTTTATAATCACAACACTATTTGCAATGAGGTTATGGTACGTCTCATGTACAGAAATATATTTATTTGTTTGTTATGTTATATATTTGCTGTTTGTTATATATTCGCTTTGCATGTGTATATATATTAGGCTTATTCTACTGGGGTGGCCTCCATAAACACCCGCGCAAAAAATCGTTCCCCCAAAATCGCCCTCCACCCAAAAAGAGTGGGTGCCCTTTTGGTACAAAATGTTGCTCTGAAAAAAATCGCTCAGAAGGCCAAATTTTCAAAAATTTTCGGCCTCACCGGAGATTTTTAGGCAATTTTTTTGCTTATTTAAGCACTAAATTCGCTTATTTTTTTGGCGATTACTATAAAAATAGCGCAGTTAACATATATATATATTTATTCTGGCGTCATGTGGAGGTTTTTTCTTTGAATAAATTGTCTGTATATATTAATTATTATACTGTTTCGGAATAATTATGCTACAACAACGAGTATTAAAAACTGCAACTTCTATAGACGTATATTATAATAGTTGTCTTGCTTACGAGTTACGGAAACGTACAGTTATTTTCAGCCATATTTGGTGCAGACAGTTCCAAGATTAACTGGTTTATTCTTAGGCGATTATTTTTATGTGGGGTCTTCGAGAGGGACCCATCGGTGGGTGGACTTACGCAAAAAATGGGGGGCATATATATAGCACGGCGGGAAACGAAAACCCACCCTGAAATGCGGGAAAAGAAAACCCATCGGCAGTGTGAGTCAGCCATATGAGCTAGATCAGATTTTGATAGCCTATCTTAAAGAGCGCCCAAAACTACCCTACAGGGTTTATTATTGTAGCCTCCGGTGCTTCTCAGCAAATTTTTTGGGACTTTGAAAATTTTTGAATTTTTGGTCTCAACATGGGGGACAGATAGGGTGAACTTTGGTGTGTCACCACCCTGAACTACTGGAAAGACCTAGGCCGAAACGAATTATAGTTATACAGAGGATATGTCTTAAACTTCACGACGGCATATGCTATTTGGTTCTAGTGCCTGTGTTTCGATCTGGGGGTTACCTTCACTCGGCGGGAAAAGAAAACCCACATGCGGGAAAAGAAAACCCAATTTTCAAAATAGAATATTTTTCAAACCCTTTGCAACAAAGATCAAATTAACACTTAAATTTGTTTAATAGAGCCTCTAGATTAAATTGGAGTAAGCTTTGCCTGACATCATTCCCTTATGCGTAGCCCAGATGATCAAATTCTGGCATGATGCCATTTCCAGCCAAATTTGCCTTTTTTTTTACCAAATTTCCAAATTTTGCTTGTTTTTACGCTAAAATGGGTCTAGTTTGGCTCTATATACAAGAAAAACACGTTTTCTACCCGATAGGATGCTTAAACTGCCGAAAATAAGCAAATCTAAAAATTTTCCAACATTAGCCTATCTTTACGTGTTAAGCATACAAAATTTTGAAATACTAATTTGGCTTACATTTCTGCACAAGTTTTGATATTTTTCGATGCAGACGTACTATAAACAACCCGCTCTTTCGAATGTTGCAGTCAAAATTGTTCTGGCACCCTTCTAGCAAAAAATTCAGGATGGGTTTTCTTTTTCCGCATATGGGTTTTCTTTTCCCGCATTGGGTTTTCTTTTCCCATCTGTTTCGTCGAAAATTTCTCACTAACGGTAAGAGCTAGAAAGGATGTTTATAGCTCATTTTGAAGCCCTTCGCAAGGCGTCATGGCAGTTCTCGTTAGAATTATTTTTTTCTTCATTTTTTTTTTTTATATATATATATTTTTTTTTTTTTTTTTATTTTTTTTTTTTTTTTTTTCCCCCTATTTTCCTTTTCTTTTTTTATCATAAATTTTTCAAAACAAATTTATTCCTATATATATATATATATATATATATATATATATATATATATATATATATATATATATATATATATATATATATATATATATATATTAATATAAACCAATCTACTATAATACAAATAAACACAATTATAATTAACCATCTTTTTTTTTTATTCATGCTTTCTTTTCTATTTTGAATATCATTGTATATATATATAACATTTGAATTCGTTCATAGGTCCTTGCTAACTGCATTACAGTAATATATAAACATGGAATGTTTAATTCATTTTTACCGTCCATTAGAAGAGTGAGGTCTCCTCTCCTATGTATTAAAAGTGATTACAGGGATTTTTATATAGCAAATAAACAAAGCCATCTTAACTTAACAACGTATATATAAATATACAACAGCACTTAATCCTTAAATATTAACAATATTTTGATAACCATTTTTTTGTAATGGCCTAAAAATATTGGTCCTTGAAGACTTTCAGCCTAAAGATTGACATTGAAAAAATCCGGCTCCGGCTCCGGCTCCGGCCGGAGCAGCGTTTTTTTTTTCAAAATCGGATTTCATCAAATTTTCGTCATTTTTATTTTCTGAGCGTCATTTTTATTTGTCCAACGTCAAAAATAAAGTTTTGCAAAAATGCAGTTTTGTTTTGATTTTAGGCTATATTCGTAATTTTGGTTGAATTTTTAATTTGTTGGCGTGTGTTGCTTCACATTTTGCATTGTCCCACGAATATATTCTAACTTACGTACTCATATAATACATTTATATATCTGGTGTCTATGTATATAGATATGTATCATGTCTTTGAGCATTAACAATGACGAGAACAACTCGACACAATGTGGGGGGTCTAAGTTGAAGAAATTTTTTGTTTTTTAGATGAAATCGTCCTTTAAATCTTTAATTCTTTTCATTTTCCACAAACAAGAAATTTTTTAAAAGTTTACCCTTTTTGAAGGGAAAAGTTTGCTAAACTCGCACGACATTTTAAGCTTTTTCTATCCAAAAATCTGGTAAAAACGTTGGCAATATACGTATATATACGCGCTCACGAAATTTTGTTGACATGCCCTTTTTCTGTTTTTCCTGTTTGCTTTTACTTACCTTCAAATCGCAACGACAGAGCTGCCCTTCAGATCCATCCCTAGTAGTTATAACATTTATGCAATAAACGTTCTTAAACATCCTATCCTGGCACATACGTATATAAGCTCTCATTCCATTCTAGCTGAGATAATCAGAAGAGAAATTTTTAAGAAAATATTCAGCGAAATTGGTATGAGAAACTTGCATAAAAAAATGCAATTGAAGTATGTAGCATAAAGACTCGTAGTCTGTGGCTTTGTATATAGATATACTGATTGACTGTTCAAACATCGACGAAGCTGAACATCACTAAGACAATATATATAGAGCGGGGGTTTGGGGGCGGCAGCCCAACAATTTGAGAATTTTTTGAAAAATCACTGTTAAAACGTAATAGAAACTTTGCATTCTTGTTAAATTTGAGTGCTACTTCCACATTTTGGCTTGGTCATTCTGTCGTCATTTTTATTTTGGCGTCGTCAAAACTATTGTTCATTTCTGCAAACGACGCTATTTTTGACCAAAAAAAAAACCTAGGGCCGGAGTCAACCTGCCTCCGGCTCCGGCTCCGGCCGGAGCGAAAATCCTTGCTCCGGCCGATCCCTAATATATATATATATATATATATATATAGTCAGAGGGGGGAAAAACATGACGGAAAAGAAGGGGAAAAAAACATGGTCGCCTACTCCCCAACCATAGCAGGTGCAGCTGCCTAGTATAGCCCATTAGAAAGAGCAAGTCTAGAAGTATACCCTACAGTACCAGATTGGTTTCTAAGTTTGATTCTGTAAGTACAGTACTTGACCAAAGTTGACCTCCCAAAATTGGCCAAAATGCTAAGGATTTTCGAAAGTTTGCAAGTATATATCTAACCAACCATCCAACTTTGGCTACTATAAATGGGCATGCGGGCATAATTTGACTTGCTCTATCACATGGCAATAGTGGTTTTCCCCTGCGTACACCCAGTAAAAAAATTTGACCATGTTTTTTTCCCCCACATTGGGTCCACTAGAGCGGGAAAAAAACATGGTGACCAAATTTTAAAATTTTTGCGTATGCTTCAGGAAGGCGTAACTAATGCTTCTATAGGAAAGAGAATGCTTTAAAACCGCTAAAAAACTCAAAATATGCCAACTTTAAGCATTTTTGAAGCTTCTAGCTCGAAAATTTGATTTGCAGCATCAACATGCCAGGTTTCATAAGTTTCTATGGTAAAAATGAAAATTTTGAAAAACTTAAAAAATGATGGAATATTGCAATTTTTAACACAACTAACTTGTTTCTAGTGATATTCTGCATACTATGGCCAGTTCCCAGCAGGTTTCATGCCCAAACAGGTTAGGTTCGGCGGATTTAGCATTTTGACCAAAAAATCGGGTTTTAAGCTTGCTGTGAGGTTAGAACGATGCCTAGGTAGTTTTGCACGCTAAAAACAGCTGAAACAATGCTTTTAAACCACTCTAAATGGTTGGTTGGTAGAAATCCGTGCCATGTTTTTTTCCCCGATTTGCGGGTAAAAAAAACATGGACAAATCCTGTTACTGCCAAAGCTGAGTGAGGTATAAGAGAAGTTTGAATATACGATTAGATAGGTATTTGCCCACGGTACATAACGGTATACTCAAACCGATCCAAGTCCAAGCGAAGAAAAAGTTGGGGGCTTGCTTCCCTATTTGTGTTTTTCTTCCCCCCCTGACTATATATATATATATATATATATATATATATATATATATATATATATATATAAAATCTCTCTCTCTCTGTTCAGGAATCTTCGCTAGGCATAGATTGGAGGGACCATCGGGATGATCCCTGCCTCCCGCAGGAAACAAATGACCAGGTATGGGCTGCTGGATAGGCAGTCCAGGCTAGCCCCCACACCCAGGCAGAGTTGTCGGTGGTGGGCCAGGGCCGGGCAGGTTAGGATTAGGTGGGACACGTCATCCTCGGACTCCCCGCATCGGCTGCAGATCGGATTTTCTGCAGCCCCAATTCTGAATAGGTAGGACCTCAGCAAAGGGCAGTGGCCCCCCGCCCTAAGCTGAGCCAGAAGGACCCGTTCCCTCCTGGATAGTCCACTTTCCGATTCCCTGGGGACTGGCCGGGTTGCCGGGTTGGATTGGAGGACCTTGGGGTGAGCTATCCTCCCCCGCCAGACTTCCCTCGTTCTCCGTTGGATTAAACTGCGGATTGAGGATTGGTCGAGAGGTATATACTTGTATTTGCGGTTGCAAACTTCCCTCCCGGGCCAAAGAGTCAGCAGTTTCATTTCCGGGAATTCCTGAGTGGCCAGGGACCCATCGGAAAGCAATAGGCTCACCCAGCCTTTGGATTAGGGTTATAATTTCCATGGGCAGCGGTTCAGTGCACCTGTTTAGGTTTTCTAGCTTACGGCAGGCGGACAGACTATCAGTTTCGATGAGCAGGCGTGGTTCCGGCGGTAGCAGGTCTTTGTTTTTTAAGCACCAGCGTAGTGCTTTCTGGATGGCTATCAGCTCCGCTCGGTAGCTGGAGCAATGTGATCCGGCTGGTTTGTTGAGGCAGACGGTCAATCCGTAGTCTGCC
>JASAND010017391.1:0-85832 GCA_030248195.1 Trissonchulus latispiculum | reverse complement strand
AATTAAGGATAATATAGTTGGGGGTCCTAGCTTAGTCTTTCATAGATATCACGAAGCCGGGATTACGGAAATTACAAATGGGTTCAAAAGTTGCTCAAATTTTTGGGTTCGGACGCTAATGCATTATACCTCTGGTGCACCATGCAGGATATGCCCACTGGTCTTTACGTCGAGTGGAAACCCACAGAAGATGGGGAAATCAAAAAAGATGGCTACAAAAGTGGGCGCAAGGAGGCTATGTGGCTGGAGTTAAGGGCGGCGTGTGAAATGGGAGTTGGGGTTGAGCACGCCTACAATGGGGGACAAAAAAGAGCAGGAAAATCCAAAGTTGATGGGTGGGTACAGGAGAAGAATCTTGTCCTACAATTCCACGGGTGCTATTTCCACGGACATGGCTGCCAATTGGACAGAAATCAGGACCCTGAGGATCGGACTAAAAGACGTGAAAGAACTGAAAGGGTCTCCCAGGCAATTAAAGATGGGGGTTTCGATCTTCTGGAAAAGTGGGAATGTGAATTTGATAACGATTTAAAAGACTTCCTGGACATGCAAGAGTTTATGGAGGAACACTTCAATCTCCCCAAGAAACGATGTATTTTAACTTTCGCACAACTAGTCACCCAAATTCAAGCTTAACAGGTTCTTCGGGTTAGTTGAGGTGTGGACATTGAGGTACCTGAGGAAAAGAAAGAATATTTCGAAGAGATGACCCTTATTTTCAAAAATGTGGAAATTACGAAGGAAGATATTGGAGATCACATGAAAACGTTTTGCGATTTGGAAATGACTCTAATGAATCAACCTAGAAGGGGTCTAATTGGAAGCTATTTTGGGAAGAAAAATCTCTAAGCTACGCCCCTAATTAAATGGTATCTCAAACACGGACTCAAAATAATCGAAAATCCACCAAGCAATAGAGATTCAAACCTAAGGCGTGTTTCAAAGAATTGGGAGATGAGGTTACTCTTACCATCGATCTGCAGCTGATTCTGATCCGGATTTAGCACTTAAGGGAGAAATGTTTAAACTTCTAGGAAATTCTTACTACGGTCGGACACTTACAAATTTAGAAAAGCACCAGGATGTAAGATATTGTCAAAGGTCTGGGGCTAGCCGGGAAGTAAATGGATGGAGGTTTAGAAGATTGATGACCTGGGGAAACGGGATATATGAGGTTCAATCGGCTAAGTCAAAAATTGTATACAGGCTTCCCGGAATTAGTGGGGTTCTTCGTCTATCAGTACGCCAAGCTAAGGATGCTCCAATTCTACTATGACTGTCTTAAACCAAACCTGTGGCCTGAGACTTTCCAACTGTGTCAAATGGATACAGATTCCCTCTACTTCTGCCTACTACCTCCAAAATCTAAGTGATTGTGTCCCTATTAGAAATGAGAAACAATGGGATAAGGCCCTCAAGGATTTCTTCGTCCTAGACCCCGAGTCAAAAAAGAATACCTGAACTGTTCAAAGAAGAATGGACAGGAGATGGTATAATAGCACTTTGCAGTAAAACTTACCGTAGCTTGGGAAAGACGACTAAAGTCTCCCATAAAGGCGTAAGTAAGGCCCTAAATAGCTACACACCGGAAGATTTCAAGGATGTTTTAGAAACGGGGAATACAATGTCTGGAGAAAACAGAGGACTTAGAAGCATAGGGACAACAAAATAATACAATACTTTCAAACTAAGGATGCCCTTCCTTACCTCTACCCAAAAGAGGAAAGTGTTAGCAGATGGGGTGAGTACAGTGCCTTTGGATATATAACCTACATATGTCTAGTATTTGTTCTATCCCAACAGTCCTTTTAAGGGCTAAATGTATATATTGTAGATATATGCTGTATATGAACACTTTGTAAAATCACAAAAAATTAAAAATATAGAAAACCCAAAAAAAATAGAAAAAAACATTAGATGGTGGTGGACCAGGCTTAGGTTAGTGCATATTATAGATTAGGCTAGGGTAGGTACGCAGGGTGTTATAGAGTCCGGTAATGGGCCGACGCCGGGTCCCGCGCCCCGGGAAGAACGAGGGACGGCCCGTAATGAAAGGTTACTGGGTGGCATCCGGGAGTACTAGGTGTATAAACAGGGTGTCTGAGTGGTGTTTTAAGGGCGGGGCGGCACAACTGGATGTAGAACTGGGTGTTTGTGTGGGCGTACAGGATACATGAAAGAAACTAGTAGTATGACTGGGTGTATGACTGGTAGTATGTGTGGGCGTACTAGTAGTGTGCTAGAAGTACTGGAGGTAGGGTTTAAAAAACTATATAAAGGGTGAAAATTTCGATATCGCGTCAGTCTGACTTGATCTGTCGTCGCGAACGGTCGGTTCCAAAAGTGCTCTCTCGACAAGCAGTTTTGAAAAGTACATATAAACGTGAATTAATAAAAGGCGAAAGTTAATAAAAGCGGAAAGTACATAAAAGCGAGAAAGTTAATAAAAGGGAAAAGTTAATACAGTCCGTTTTGAAAAGACATATAAGCGATTATAATAATAAATACACGAAGTTCATTAAAGTACATATAAACGCAAAGTTCATAAAAGCTAGAATACATATATACGATAATTTTTCGAAAGTACATATAAACGGTCAAGTACATATAAGCGACAAAGTTTTTAAAGGAGCCTAATTTATAGTCTGGAAACTAGAAGTATAAGAAAGTTTAAGCTAAAGAATCATGTCTGCTATTTCTAAACTTAATGCAGCTATTGAAAGTGGGGTTTGGAAAGATGACCCCCAGATGACGAAGGCCCTACGCGATAAAGCCGTCTTGCTCATAAAAACGGAGTGGAACGGTAAAGAGGTTATTGGTTCAGATGAATTCTGGACTTATGCCCAATCCTTACCCCAAACCGTCCCCCCAACTGCTAGCACTACCCACACTTGCCCCACCTGCAATAAAACATTTCCCAATTTGGCTGAGCTAAAGAAGCACAAGGCCACCCATTCTAACAATCCCATTTTTCCTTGTTCACATTGTGAGAAGACCTTTACCAGGAAATATAACTTGGAAAGGCACACCATAAAATTCCACCCAACAGTTGCTTCCCCTTCCTATGAATGCCGAAAATGCGGCTTTACATATAGGACCTATAAAGGTTATCAGGGCCATCTTAGGACACACCGGGAACCTCCAAAAATTCCAGATCCTAGACGTTTAAGGCAAACTCACTTCTCCAACCTTCCAACTGAAGACGCCCCCAAGTTGACTAGGAGTATTGTAAAGGATCTCCCCGAGGACCTAGCCCAAATTTATAGAGAAAATTGGAGTAGAATTAGGACCCGCTACTTTGTTTCATCTGGTGTTCAGAATAGGTATAACTTTCGGCTCGAGGACCCTTCAAAATTAAAGGATTTGATTAAGCTAATTTTCAAACTTCAAAGGTGGCAGTTCAAATTTAATTTATCTTTCGGATTTGTACTTAGAAATATTGAAGATGGGGAATTAAGGTACTACTATCCATCCGGAAATAACCGGTATTTCGATGAACCTATCCACATTTCAAATGAGGGAGATCTTGGAAAAATTTTCTATGAACTAGACAGGGGGGACATCCTGGAGTGGGTTAGACAACAACGTCCTAATACAAAGTGGACTGTACACCAAATTACCAATGTTTGTTTCTATATTAATAAGTTGATTTCCTATCCCGTGGGTGAGGCTAGATATCTCCCGGATTACGTGAAAAATAACCGAGGTCTCAATGCTCTCATAAAAAATGAAAATTCAGGGAGACCCTACCAAGACGAGAAGTGCTTGTTCAGGTGCTTAGCGCTGGCATCTGGATCAAAGCTTCATGCGTTGGAGGAGAAGACTAATGAGCTAATTGTTCAATGGGTTCAACCTGGGGAAGAGTTTAATGGGCTCTGCCTTGAGGATTTGGATGAGATTGAGGAAAAATTTGATATAGCTATTACGGTTTACGAACTCGGACCTACAGTTGAGGAAGCCGGGGAAGAACCAGAAGATCTGAACGAACTTGTAATTCAAAACCACGAAAGAGATCAAGAAATTACTGAAGTTGCAGCCAAACTTATCCGACGACCTTTGGGAAAGAAATCCAGGAAAATGGCTATTAATATCTATGAAAATCACTTCTCCTTTATCAAAAATCTCAACAAGTTCACCCTTACCTGGAAATGCTCCAACTGCGACAAACTATTTCATAAACACTCCAACTTCATTCGACATTCTAAAAGTTGTGAGAAAGGAATCAAGCATATCTTCCCTGGGGGAGGAGTTGGGCCTACGAAAACGATACTGCAGAAAATTAGTGATCTGGGAATCCCCGTGCCTGAATGGTACTACCCGTTTAGAATAGCGTACGATTTTGAGTGCATGTTTAAACCCACTGATAAGAAGAGTGGACCAAAGTTGATTTACGAAAAAGAGCTAATTCCAGCCTCAGTTTCTATTGCATCCAATGTCCCTGGGTACGAAACTCCAAATTGCCTAATTACGACTGGGGATCCCTACGACTTAGTGGTCCGAATGAAGGATTACATGGAAGAGATAGCCGATAAGGCCTACGAACTTCTTAGGGAAATCTACGAGCCCACACTTTCCGGTCTAACAGAACACGAGAAACTCCTGGCAGAATTTGAAACCTGGTTAAAGGAAATTCCAACTCTAGGATTCAACTCGGGGAAATTTGATATGAACCTTATAAAGTCTTGTCTAATTACCAACTTACTCCTAAATGGCCAGGAAACCAAGTATGTTGTGAAAAAGAATAACAACTATATGGCCCTGTCTACCCCCAAATTGTACTTCCTTGACATCACAAACTACCTTGCCGCTGGAACCTCATACAAAAAGTGGTTAAAGGGTTTTAAAATTGAGGATCAAAAGGGTGCCTTTCCCTATGAGGCCTTCACTTCCCTAGAGTTTTTAGACCAAGGATTCCCCCACCGCGACTTGTACTATTCAACCCTTAAACAACAGGAAATTTCGGATGAGGACTTCACTGCCGTTGTCGCAGCATGGAGGAAAAATAAATTTAAAACTGTAAGGGATCTCCTAATCTGGTACAATAATTTGGATGTAGGGCCCTTTCTTCAAGCAACGGAGAAGATGGTTGACTTTTGGAAAACTATGGGAATCGACATGTTTAAAAGTGGGGCTATCTCTCTACCTGGCTTAGCCTACAAACACATGATGAACAAAATTCCAAAACATACGATCGTTCCCCTTGTTAATAAGTTTACTAAACATTGGCATAAATTAATTAAGGATAATATAGTTGGGGGTCCTAGCTTAGTCTTTCATAGATATCACGAAGCCGGGGTTACGGAAATTACAAATGGGTTCAAAGTTGCTCAAATTTTTGGGTTCGACGCTAATGCATTATACCTCTGGTGCACCATGCAGGATATGCCCACTGGTCTTTACGCCGAGTGGAAACCCACAGAAGATGGGAAATTCAAAAGATGGCTACAAAAAGGGCGCAAGGAGGCTATGTGGCTGGAGTATATGGCAAAGGAAATGGGAGTTAGGGTTGAGCACTCTTACAATGGGGGACAAAAAAGAGTAGGAAAATCCAAAGTTGATGGGTGGGTACAGGAGAAGAATCTTGTCCTACAATTCCACGGGTGCTATTTCCACGGACATGGCTGCCAATTGGACAGAAATCAGGACCCTGATGATCGGACTAAAAGACGTGAAAGAACTGAAAGGGTCTCCCAGGCAATTAAAGATGGGGGTTTCGATCTTCTGGAAAAGTGGGAATGTGAATTTGATAACGATTTAAAAGACTCCCCGGACATGAAAGAGTTTATGGAGGAACACTTCAATCTCCCCAAGAAACGATGTATTTTAACTTTCGCACAACTAGTCACCCAAATTCAAGCGAATAGGTTCTTCGGGTTAGTTGAGGTGGACATTGAGGTACCTGAGGAAAAGAAAGAATACTTTGCTGAGATGACCCCTATTTTCAAAAATGTGGAAATTACGAAGGAAGATATTGGAGATCACATGAAAACGTTTTGCGATTTGAATGACCTAATGAATCAACCTAGAAGGGGTCTAATTGGAAGCTATTTTGGGAAGAAAATTCTCCTAGCTACGCCCCTAATTAAATGGTATCTCAAACACGGACTCAAAATAACGAAAATCCACCAAGCAATAGAGTTCAAACCTAAGGCGTGTTTCAAAGAATTGGGAGATGAGGTTACCTACCATCGATCTGCAGCTGATTCTGATCCGGATTTAGCACTTAAGGGAGAAATGTTTAAACTTCTAGGAAATTCTTACTACGGTCGGACAATTACAAATTTAGAAAAGCACCAGGATGTAAGATATTGTCAAAGGTCTGGGGCTAGCCGGGAAGTAAATGGATGGAGGTTTAGAAGATTAGATGACCTGGGAAACGGGATATATGAGGTTCAATCGGCTAAGTCAAAAATTGTATACAGGCTTCCGGAATTAGTGGGGTTCTTCGTCTATCAGTACGCCAAGCTAAGGATGCTCCAATTCTACTATGACTGTCTTAAACCAAACCTGTGGCCTGAGACTTTCCAACTGTGTCAAATGGATACAGATTCCCTCTACTTCGCCTGCTCCTCCAAAAATCTAAGTGATTGTGTCCCTATTAGAAATGAGAAACAATGGGATAAGGCCCTCAAGGATTTCTTCGTCCTAGACCCCAGTCAAAAAAGAATACCTGGACTGTTCAAAGAAGAATGGACAGGAGATGGTATAATAGCACTTTGCAGTAAAACTTACCTAGCTTGGGGAAAGACGACTAAAGTCTCCCATAAAGGCGTAAGTAAGGCCCTAAATAGCTACACACCGGAAGATTTCAAGGATGTTTTAGAAACGGGGAATACAATGTCTGGAGAAAACAGAGGACTTAGAAGCATAGACAATAAAATAATACAATACTTTCAAACTAAGGATGCCCTTCCCTACCTCTACCCAAAAAGGAAAGTGTTAGCAGATGGGGTGAGTACAGTGCCTTTGGATATATAACCTACATATGTCTAGTATTTGTTCTATCCCAACAGTCCTTTTAAGGGCTAAATGTATATATTGTAGATATGCTGTATATGAACGCTTTGTGAAATCACAAAAATTAAAAATATAGAAAACCCAAAAAAATAGAAAAAACATTAGATGGTGGTGGACCGGGCTTAGGTTAGTGTATAGTATAGATTAGATTAGGTAGGTACGTAGGTAGGTAGGAGTCCGGTAATGGGCCGACGCCGGGTCCCAAGCCCCGGGGGAAGAACGCAGAGGGACGGCCCGTAATGAAAGGTTACTGGGTGTGGCATCCGGGAGTACTAGGTGTATAAACAGGGTGCACTGAACGTATTTGGTTGGTAAGGGTAATAACTGGATGTAGAACTGGGTGTCAGAACTAGGAGTATAAACAGGGTGTTGTGAAGGTGTGTGGTTGGTGTGGGTAAAAACTGGATGTAGAACTGGATGCTAGAACTAGGAGTCTGACTGGACGAAAATACAGGGGGTACTGGGTGTGTAAACTGGGGGTAAGTATCAGGACCAAGCAAGGGACGATAGAACAGGCAGTAGGAAAGGTCAACAGGTCATTTACTCCCGAGAGTAAGGGTCGAAAAGCTCGCCCTATACTACTCCCGTCAAAAGTTTCTAAGGACAAGCATCTGCCCAGTATCCGACCTTATGTTAGTGTATGGTTAACATTATTTATTGTTTAGTCAGACTATTTTCATTAGTTGGAGGTTTATTTTTATTGCCACAATATACCATGGCATATCGAACAACGAACATTTTTAATGGTTCTAATTGAACAACATAGTGCTTGGCATCAGACGCGAAAAACAATGATGGACACTTTTTCTCAAAAAATGTTCACATTTGGAGGTGAGAGTGTTCAGACTAAATTTGCTTTTGTTAGTAGGTTAATTTGCTGCACAAACAGCTATAGCTAGGATAGATGCTAATGCTAGTTCCATTAACGGGGAAGACCTGGCTGGACTAAATTACCTGAACAAATGCTTGAATCTGCAGCGTGTGGATACAATCAAGCAGCTGGCGTAGTAGAGTCAAACAAAAATTGAGTTCAATACCGTGAGAAATATGGCACCTGAGGTGACGTACAATAAGTGAAATAAGATGCTGCGGCACCACTGAAAAACAGAAGGTATTGAGGAGTTACTTGTAACTTTTGATCGATTTCATCTGTACCTTTTATATTTCACTGTAAAGTAAGCTTCAGACTTGAATAAACTCGTCATGTAAAGAAGCATGCCATTTATAATCTACAAAGTAAGTTCCAGACCGCATAAGTATATATACCTAGCAGAAGAAAATTTAGCAAGTACATTTCTTAGACAAAATCCAGTCAGTTTACCTGTATGTCGAAGAAGGCTACTTTGCAGTAAACGTTCCATACATATCAATTTCTCCTGCATTAGTGATTCTGAGGATGAAGAACAACCCAATGACTCGAAGACTGTACAGACTGTATCCTCCAATTGTTCTGCAGCCAAGACTTCGCTCAGGACAGTGACAACTTCAGGTATCGTTTGCACCACTTTTATCTTAATATATATGACACCTGTTTACTGCTGCATTAGAAGTTTTTTCTATCTCTGCAATCGTAATTGTCTTCGTGGTTACTTTCATGTTGGATGAAAATAGGAGTCCGCCGGAAGTACTAAACAATTTGTTCACAGATTCTAATGTCAAATTTATTCGTTATTAAGTTAGAAATTGTTTATGGTCGCTCGGTAACAAAGCCATGGTTAGCGTTTTTAAAGCGCTGCCATTCATTGGCAGGATTCAAGAACTTTTCTTGTATCCTGGGGGGCGTTTCAAAAGACGCTCCTAAGCTTAGGAGCGCTCCTAAGTCCTGCTTAGGAGGGAACTTAGGAGAATCCCGTTTCAAAAGAATTCTCCTTACTAATGATTCTCCTATATCCTTAGGAGCGCCCAGAGCGCTCCTAACGATCCTCCTAAGTCAATTTTATCTGTTTACATATCACGTTTTTCTTTACTTAAAATTTTATTATTTCTAGAAAATTAGTATTTAATGCCCTTTTGATTCGGAATTTGATTACTAACTGATTTAAAGTATCTGCAGTAATCTCACTGCTTCTTACTCTTCCTACGTTTGCTACGTTCTCTGAGTATTCTTCCTGCAGCTTGCTAAAATTCCTTTTTATTAAAATAAGAATGGCCCTTGACCCTGTTTCTTTAAAGATTAAACAGATTAGATTAAAAATTAATCCGCATTAAAGAGATATCACCTCGGATAAAACGGACTGAAATTTAATCCAGAGGGTCTATTTTTTCAACATTAAATTAGATTAGATTAGATTAGATTAAAACTAATCCGCATTACAGAAACAACTCCTTAGATGAAACTGTAAAGTTGGAAGGGTATAGTCAACCAAGCTTTACGGGTGGAAACTGTGCGCGTATGGAAACGACGAACCTGGAGGAGACTTATGTTCCAGTCGACCTGGGCAGGATCTCGCCAAGAATAACTGGGACTAAATAAGGCTGACTAAAGGGACGAAATAGGTGCTTGACTACTCAATTACTAAAGAAACTTTGATTAAATTAATTACACGCTCAGTAAATGATTAGCCTACCTAGACTGGAAAATCACTCAAAGTCCTACCTACCGACTATACAATTCTAATAAAAACCTAACTAAAACACTCTAACGGCTCAGTGACTGAGACCGCATTTAATAAAGTATAACAAGGGAGAGACTCCCGAAAATTACACAAGCAAGTATAAGAAATTTTGGTAATAAAACAGTCATCAATAAGGTTCACAAAAACAGAGAAAATTTAGACAAGCACACAATCTGAGGAATAATGACATTAAACAAGACATGGATAAATTTTTGAAACATTTATAAGACAGTTTACATACATAGATTCAACCTCGGAAAATTGTTTAAACCCCTAAAAATAACTATGATTTCTATGGTTATTTCCTTAAGCCGTCGCGGCTGATTAAGCTAAACGACATGACATAATTAACCCCTTTTCTAAAATAAACAGCATCATTAGTTGTCCAATTAAAAAGAAATAAACTACGCTAACGCACTGCTTAAATAATTTAGGTCGACCCACGAGGTCGCCTCGGAGTCTAAAAAGGAAAGTAAAAACAATCAATACTTACTGCGCTGAAGGGGGTCCAAATTGGAAGGCACAAAATAACACGCATAAAATAGGCCACTAAGAAAGAGACGGCCGCACGCTAGAGCTCAGAAAGACAAGACTGACTGAGAATTGGAGCCGATAGTTTTGAATAAAAAGAACCAATGAGAAAAGTCTGATGAAATTTTTATGAATTTTGATTGGACCAAAATGTTGACATAGAAGGAGAAACTTCTAGGCCTTTCTAGAAGAAAGGCAGCCAGCGCCACCTAGTCAGACAGACATCAGACAAACAGCTAAAATCAGACATCCAACAGACAAACAAAAACTAGCCCAACGTACATACCTAGAATACACATACGCTACACTATTACAAACACACATATACATGAACATATACACTTAACTAAAAACCCACCCTATAGGGGAAAGACGCAACGTCTCCCCATTACATCTCCCCAGGGCTTACCGCCCGAGCTCCTGCGAGGGACACATAAACCAAAAAGAAGGAAGAAATTTACCCAACAGTGAAAATTTTTGACTGAATTTTGGTAAATGGGTCTCAGTACATAATACAAAGCTAAACTAGTCATGACTAAGTAAGAAACATAAAAAATGACATGGCGTCAAAAAGACTAGTGAAGACCAGCCATAAAAACACGCATGGGAAACTGCCGTATTAATGCCACTGGACGGTGCGTGAATGGGCGACCCATGATCCTCCAGCCGCAGCGGCGGGGATCTCGTACCTGTATTACTAGAAAAAACCAAAGAAACAAAATAAGAACCGAAATGTCAGCTTCGTCTGGGTCTCTTCAAACTAGGGTACGGAGGTAGCCTCCCGCTAAACTTAGAGTGCGCCATCTCCGGCTGGGTGGGTGGGGGGCCTAGCCTCGCATCGCTAACTCAGTTCCCTGCGGATCTCCTGCAAAATTAGAAAGACGAAAGATAATTAATAGAATAATTTAGGGGAATGGGTAATGAAATGAATTTAATCCCAGTGTTTCGCGTATAAGTAGGAGTAAGTTTGTGGAATCTTGAAGTAAAATATAAGTATTAAATTAAATTAAAGGAGTTACAAAGTAACCCCAAACATGCTTAAGCATGTATAAAAAGGACCAAAAGGGTACGGAGAGTCCCCAAGTACCCTCGTGGTACTTATGAAAATAAAATAAATTAAATTAGGAGGGGTTAAAATGGAGTCTTAGAGTTACTAAAACACGAAACACTGGTTAAAATATTAGTAGAAAGTCCCTTAAAAATAGAATTTTGGAGAAGATCCTCCCAACCGCGCTTGCAGGCCTTAAAATAAGATAGGGGCATATAATTCGGGAACTACTTTGGCGCTCTGGAGTGGGAAACAAAACTGACATTTAACCAAGAAAATTTTTACAAAAAGCAACTGACAGGTACAAAAAAAATGGACAGGAACCGTTGGGACAACTAAAAGACATAGGTGAAAATAATTTTGATAAAAATGTGGCGGCAGTAAGGGACACAAGTTGGGACATGGCTGGTGCGTCACGCATCTTCCGACGTTGCGTCAGGTTACGAAAAATAGAAATCAAAACACAGAAAACCCGCAATCACACCCGTTAATAAAAACACGAAAAGAAAAACTTCAAGAAAAGAATGAACCCTGTTTTAGTAAAACTTTTGAACATGACTTTGGTTAAATGATTAAGGCAGACAAAATACAAATATGGCATGTAAAACTGTACAACGAATCACATATAAAAGGCAATATTATGCATAGAACACAGTCAAAATCACTACAAAGTACACAGAATTTTGGTTAATTTTTAAGATAAAACTCCAAGAAAATGGTAAAAGGTAAGTAGGTAATTAAAGAAATTCTAAAATTTAGAATAAAGCTCGGAAAAAGGTTAAGTTTTTAAATGTTAAGAATACCACAAAATTACGACACAAAAATTAAAAAGGCAAACTTCTATATTTAAAGCAAAAATAAACTAGTTTAAAGTCACCAATTAGGAATCGTCTTCATTAGGAATCGTCTTCATTAGGAATCGTCTTCATCGGGAATAGATCTATATACAGGTAAGCGTCCATATCGCTGGAATGGCACAGATCGAGAAAGTAAGGCAAAAATTGAGCAAAAATTTAGTCTTCATCGGGTTGTCGCAATCAGGAATGAAAATTCTGGAAAGAGTCATCATAGAGCAGTCTTCATAATTGAGCAATCAAATCAAAGAAAGTAGTCCAAATAGAGGTAGGCAAATCAGGGGTAATAGTCCAAATAGAGGTAGTCAAATCAGGAATAATAGACCGAATAAGGGTAGTCAATAATTGAGATTCAGGTCAATAAAATGGCAATGATGGTAAATAACATGGCATAGTATATGACAGTAAATAACACCGCCGCTGGAATGATGGAATGATAGAATGATATGATATGATATGAGACCTCCGCCGTTGGTATGATACTTCCGCCGTCATAATGATACCTCCGCCGCTGATATGATACATCCGTCGTCACAATGATACCTCCGCCGTCACAATGATACCTCCGCCGATAGTGATAGGAAAGGGACGTAAGCTACAACTACACCGTCGCGGTAAGTTGAGCTAACTACGCAAAGTTACACCAGTCGCTGGTAGTAACTAGGGGTTGGGACAGGGAAAGGGCTTAGAAACGGTTCCAAACCGGGCTCTGGCAATCAACTGGGAGGCGAGAGCCAGCACAATGATGGGCGGAAGGATCAAAAATGGCTACGCATATGCAGGGGCAGTAAACGTTATTCTGCCGTCCAGGCGGTACTAATCCAGCGATGAATTCTCCCGTGCGATTCACTGGCATGCGCAGCGCAGCAGATCGCAATTCCGTTGGCGGGTTATCCACTCCGAAAAATGGTGGGGCCATTCTGCCCTTCTCCCAACAGAATAAGATAATGATCGTAACGCCTTGGATCAAATCGCACGCAAAATTAAATGTGAAATTATAAACGCAGCAACACGGTTAACATGTGGCAAAGCAACAAATGGCCTAAACTAGTGACCCTATCTTCGGTAGATCAGGCAGATGAGCACAACAAGGCAGCCTTATTGTGACCATCACACGACCAATTTCTGTACGAAAGGCCCAAAAATAAACGCCATCCCAATAAATTCCAGACGACGGGCGACCCCTGGTTTGCGCCCAGCGCTCATGCGCCCGTCCACTGAAATCACTCAATCAAACATCAAAGCAGCAATTAGAATCCAAAATAGACCTCAGAAAAAAATGCAAAAACTAACAGAAGGTGAAAGCATGATAAGTGTGATAGGAAAAAGAGAAAAAAGAGAAACTACACACACAGAAGAGGGTGACCTACCTACAGTTAGCCTACGTAAAGGGAGAAAAGAAGAAGCACTACATATACACAGATTAAAGCCATACATACACGCACACACCCAGTGTATACACTAACGCATACACTATATGTAGAAACAGATATGATAGGGCCCCCTTAGCAATTTACGACAAAAGACAATCCCTTAGAGTTAAAAGAAAACCCCCATAGGTAAATTTTAAAGTAAAAGTGAGAGAAAATCCCCCTGTTAGGGTAATTAGAAGAGAGAAAGAAGACCTATGACTAGATTTTACAGCCATAGGTTAAAAATTAAAAAGCAAAATTAGGTAGAAAAGAAAACCCCACTTTACACCGAAAATAATAAATCATAAAGGAGGCCCAATAAAAGAAAAATTTAAACCCCACCCTATCTAAGGGATTATGCAACACAAATAATGCAAACACCAATTGTTAGAGATAAAACCTTAGGTAATACAACAACAGGAGCTCCCTAAAAGAACATTCAATACATATTACTATACAATCCCAAGGGCCCTTGTGTTACGCCAGGCCTAATACAGAAACTAATGCTGCATAATACGTACACTGTAGGTTGCCTACAGTGTCACGACTGGCAATTTTACTGGGGCGTCCAGAAAAGGCTTCAACCGATTGATGTTAACCACCACCGGGTCACTTAACCCGTTAGTGCGAGCAATACGATAATTCGTTACAGAAATCTTGTCCAATACCCGATAAGGTCCCTCGTATTTAGGCCGTAACTTCTTACTCAAACCTGTAGGTACGTTCTTGTTCTCAATATTGAGCATAACCAGGGTACCTGGCTTATACTCAACCGGTGAAGCTTTCAAATCGTACCTTTCCTTGTTAACCAGTGCTGCCTCTTGCAAAGCTTCATGCGCCAACTGCCAAGCTTCCTTCATCCGGGCCAGTAGCTGGCTGCGTGCGTCGCTATAATTCTGGGTGGTACCTTCCTCTCCAGGAAGCTGAAAGAAATTATCCAGTGGATATCGGTAGTCTCTACCTGTCATCAAGAAGTGAGGTGTCTCCTTCGTGGCACTGTGAATCGTTGCTCTGTAAATGGACAATCCCCACGGTAGATAGTCGTCCCAATCGGACTGAAAACAATTCACGTACTTGGCTACCAGGCTACGTATTGTCCGGTTGAAGCGTTCCACTACACCGTTCGTCTGAGGGTGATATGCAGTAGTTCTGAGTCGCTCGGAGCCGCTAGCATCCACCAAGGCTCTTAAGAAAACGGACATAAAGTTCGGTCCCTGATCTGTCAAGACCCGGGCAGGGACGCCCCACCGGGCTACAAAGCCATTAAAATACCAGTACGCAGTAGTTTCCGCCCGCTCATTGGGCATAGCAAAAGCCTCCGCGTATCGCGTGAGGTAGTCCACTATACACAGCACACATGTGTTACCTCTGTTGGTCTCCTTTTGGGTAAAGTGCATCACATCCATAGCCACGACGTCTAACGGTCGGCGTACCACCACCGTGTTCTGCATTGTGGCCTGATATCTACGTGGCCCTTGATTAAATTTCGCACAGGGCTTACACTGAGCGATAAAATCCTCTAGGTCTTGGGACATACGAGGCCACCAATACTTAGTCTCCAGGCTGGCCATCGCATTTTGGTGGGCCCGGTGCCCACCCGTCGTGAAATCGGAATGGACCTCCTGCAAGAGCTGCTCTCGCTGGACCTTAGGCACTACCACGGTAGGGAAGGGTAGCCCTCTACGCTCTGCATGTTTATTCAGGTGCCAACGATATAACACCCCGTCTCTAATAAAAAATGTAGACCGTAACTTCTTTACCTCTTGTGCCTCCTGTCGGTTAGTAGGCAACCTCTTCTGTTCCAGGAAATCCAGTAAGACTGCAAATTCCTCTTCGTCGCGAAGTTCTCGTTTCCAAGTAAGCAGGGTAGGGGGCGCAGGAAGTGCCGCCGTCAAGGCGAACACTTCTGGTGGATACATAGCCGCTGTTGCTTCGTGCTCGCTATCTTCAGGCTCATCAATTGGATCCAATCTGGACAAGCAATCAGGACCCACATTCTCACGCCCCGGCCGATATTCCACCGTAAAATCAAATTCTAACATACTAAGAGCAAACTTAGCAAGCTTACCTTGGCCCAAAGCCTTGATATTATTCAGTAGATCCCTGACTGCTTGATGGTCGGTTCGGAGAATAAACTGTTTACATGACAGGTAATGCCGAAATTTCTGACAACCCCATAAGGCTGCAAACGCTTCCATCTCCGTTGCGGAGTAACCCTTCTCACCCTGGGTCAGGGTTCTACTGGCGTAGGCGACTGGCCGCTCACGTAGCACCCGTGGTCCATTCGGTTTATCGGCGCTACGTGGCACCGAAAATTGTTGCTCCAAAATAGCACCAAAACCCTGCTTACTGGCATCAGATGACACATAAAAAGTTTTATCAAAGTCGGGGAAAGCTAATACTGGAGCTTGAGTCAAGTGCCGTTTCAGCTCCTCAAATGCATGTTGACAAGCTTCCGACCAAACAAACGGCACACCTTTCTTCAATAAATCCGTTAGAGGTGCGGCCACTTTAGCATAATTAAGTACAAACCGTCGATAATAACCGCACATTCCTAGAAAAGATCGAATACCCTTCACATCCTTTGGTGGCTTAAGCTGAGACACAGCCTTAACCTTGTCCGGGTCCACACTAATGCCGTTCCGGCCCACATAGTGTCCCAGGAAGGGAACGGATTCACGAGCAAAACAACATTTCTTAAGCTTAATACGCAGTCCATTGTCGCGCAGACGAGTCAGGGTCGACCTGATCATCGTTAAATGGGACTCTTGATCTGTAGATGGTATCAATACATCGTCAATATAAACAGGCAAATCCGTCAAAACCTTTTCCATTAGACGTTGGAACGTTGCGGGTGCGTTACACAGCCCGAACGGCATGACATTCATGTGGAAGAGGCCCATATGGGACACGAAGGCCGTTTTCTCCCTGTGTTCTGGATAGACCTCAACCTGCCAGTACCCAGCCGCTAGATCGATAGTCGAGAATATCACTGCCCCTTGGAGTTGATCCAAAATTTCGTCAATTTTGGGCAGCGGGTAATTGTCCTTCTTCGTAATTTTGTTTAGCCGTCGATAGTCAATGACTAAACGTGTGGTCCCGTCCTTCTTGCCGACCAAGATGCACGGGGAAGACCAAGGACTAGTAGAAGGGGAACAAACCCCTTCATCCAGCATTGCCCGTATATGCTTCTCAATTTCCGCTTTATCTTTGGGATTATACCGATAAGATCTACCTTTAACTGGCCCTTCCTTACCAGTATCAATCACATGTTGGTCCACCTTGGTCCGTCCCGGGTTGCCCGGTCTTGCAACCACATCATAAAATTCGACCAATATATCCCTTAATTTCGCTTTACCTTCGTCGTCAAGGAACATAGAATCAAAGTCCACGTTCTCGTCAATGAATTGTTGACGTTCCTCTAAGGATGGCATAGGTTGTGAAGTCATTTCCTCAGCGGAATAATGCATATCGTTAAAGGCCTGGAGGCCTTTTTCAGTCAATGCCGGGGGTTCCTCGTAACCCCAGTTCTGGTCAGCCTCCGCGACACACACTGTGGGGTCGACCCACCTTGGAACTGGAATCTGATTACCCACGCTATTAACCATAGGGACCGTGTCACCTGGGTGATACGGCTCCAATTGTTCAACCTCCTCAAGGGCATGACGCAACTCTTTCTCATTTAGGCGGGTGGCTGGATGGGTCGCCCAACTAGCTAGGTGAGGATGTGCTTGTGCAAAATTAACTCCTAATTCAGCAGCATACCGAAACCCTTGACGTTCCGTGATCGTGGTTACCGGCTCCGCCTGGCCAAGAGGTAGCCCCTTCGGTAATTGGGCCGTTCTGTCTAGAGGATTATAAACCTTGATGTAATTAACCTGAGAAGAAACTTCCAAAACACCAGGCACTGGGTAGACTTCGTAGTCTTCCAAGACCTCCTCTGATGGTTCGAACACGACTGCCTGGTTGATGGCTGGCTTTACAGCACCCCCAAGCCAACAACGAACCGGTACCATAACTTCCGACCTAGGAGGTAACTTGCACGTTTCCCGCATACAATAATAGACCGTGCAGGACACCGCTATACTGAAACGGTTAGCTAACGCCTGCAGGTCGCCTGGGGTCAGCAGGGGTACCTTCTTCCTGTCGCATAGAAGAAGGTGTTGGTGGGGAAAAATCACCCAGTTATGATCTGCCTGAAAGTCATAGCCAATAATAAAGTCTTGTTGTAAACTATTTGTAACATTAAAAGTGTATTCATACCGAACGCCATGCAATTTAAAGGCAATCTTGGTGGTACCCAATATAGCTAGGCTCCGGTCGTCGGCAGCCGTAGCTACCTCCGTCGCTTTCGTTTCGTCCAGATGTAAACGTTTGTTGCTGTTGAGTTGGTCGAAGAAATGTTTGGACATCAGGCAAATATTGGCCCCTGTATCCAACAGGGCGAGTGTCTTGATACCTCTGACCTCTACAATCACGTACGGGCTTTTCTTTAACGCAATATGAGTACACTGCGAGACAAAGAATGGGGACGTTCCATCCAGGACAGAGAGAACCGCTCTATTTAGGTGCTTATTCTGCGCTGTGGGTTGCCCACTATCATCCTCGGTGTCAGTGGCTTCTACGTCTAAATTAAACTCGACTCGTTGAGCTGGGCTAAGGGCAGCACGAAGCTGTTGCTCTAGATCCCAAATTCCGTACTTATCCCCTAGGTCGGTAGAAGTCGCTTCTTGCTGGTGTACTGTGGCCGTATCGCGTTCGGCTAGATTTCCAGGCGGAGCGGTCGCTCCTGAGTTTGTTACAACCTTGTCCTGTTGTAATACTGAAGCGTCGTCCCTATTAGTGGAAGTTTCCTCCTGCGCCACAGGCACTGGATCCTCGTCTACAGGTGTGCTATCCAGCACAATGATCTCATTCGGGTCGTTTAGGCGAACTCCCCGTCTACCCTTGCGGGGTTGTGGCGGGTCCTCCGACCAGATGGGCCGGTCAGGTTCACGGAGAGTTCCCTTCTGTTGCAGTTCTAAAGTCCGTTCGTAATCCTTCTGGACAAATTCAGCCAACAGTTGTTCAAAACTTTGGGTAGACTGACGTACCTGGTCCGTCACGGACATTACGTTAACAGCCAATTGTTGAATCTGTTCGCCAATAGACTGGGCTACCACCTGCGCTTGTTCCACAGCTTGGTTGACAGTTGCCCAGCCTTGACGGATTACTGCATACTCCGGGGTTTCCAATAGGGCAAATCTATTCCGGGTAGGTACACCGGATTGTGCCGGTGTTTTCGGATGTTTCGTCCCTTTTTCCACCTGTTCCCATTCACCCTGAGTATCTTTACGCAATTTCAAAGGTGTTACGGGAGTGGCTCCCGACCTATGAACTTCCACTGGTGCTAACGTGAGGCCCGAGGTACCAAATTCATCATCAGAGACATCCGTTTCCGTTAGCTCTCTCCGGCTAGGATTATTCGCTGTTGACCACGGTTTCAAAGAACTCGGCCGCCTGGGTGGAGACGCCCCCGTAACCACGATACTGGGTGGTTTCTTCGTAAAGGTGGGAGTTTCCGGCACTACCTGAGTGGTGACCGCCAGATCTGACGTTGGGGTTTCCCCAGTGCTTACTGCTGAAAGCCCAGTACCCGAAGATTGGTTTTCCCCAGGGCTTTTAGCTTGCTCCCCGTTCACAGGGGCCTGGTTTTCCCCAGGGCTTTTGCGATAAGCCCCAGCTCCCGATTGATTCTCCGTCCGAGTTGGCGTCCATTGCTGTAAAGGCCGGATAACCTCAATAGGGTCCGTCTGTACCTCCTTCGAGATAGATGTTTTTCTTTGCCTCCGAGCTGTGCCCGTGCCAGGTTGCCTAGCACGAGTCTGTGCCGCCATGGCTGCGGAATTCTCCTGCCACTTCATGGCCTTACGGACTGTATTAAGCATATTCCATTCAGTCCCGGGTGCTTGCTTCCACCGCCGATTATACGGAACGGGGCGCTGGGAAGCCCCCCCATCACCAAAAGGTTTCACTTCCTTACGCCACCGGTTCCAGTATTTATATGGCCGAAGGTTGCCTTCGCCATCATAGACTACGTCACCCCCATCTGGGAAACCTCCGTTTGCAAGGACCACTTCCTCTTCAGGGAACCATTCGGCCCGTCTACGCACCTGTTTGCACGTTTTACATGGGCATTTCCATGGGTTCACATCCTGGTTCGTGTCTGTATTCAAGTACAGGCACGCAGGTTCTTGAAGTTGTGGGGGAAGGGGGTCGCCTCCTTCACCTTCACTTTCCGAGTCACTACTCCATAGACCACCATGATTCCAATAAGGCTCGTTATCAGACTTGTTAGAAAAATTAGAATTAGTAACAACAAACGCTTGGACCGCACAGACCATATCACCAGACGGCTTTGTCGGTGCGGGACACGGGGCCAGGTCTACTGCCCGTGCCCCGCATTCTCGTTTCCCGTTTCCGGGAAACCTTCATACCGACGTGGGCCTACATAACCCCGGCTAATAGAGCGGGGTCTAATCGGTGGTTGCCGTTGATTCCTTTGGTCCTGCTGGCCTTGTTGCCGTTGCGGCTCCTGCTGGTTCCGCTGGTCCTGATTCCGTTGCCCTTGATTCCGTTGGTTCTGGTCGTAGCGACTCCGGGCAGGGGGGTCACCCTCCTGACCTCTGTCCCGATACTGTCTATGGGTATTACCCCTAGCCTGCTGTTGGCCCTGATCATTCTGGCTCAGGTATTGTAGGTAGTCTGGGCACTGTTGTTGCCTATGGCCGACCAGGCCGCATTGCCAACACCTGCCCATAGGCGCGCGGGGTGGTGGGCGTTCGTCGTTACGTTGATAGCCCTGGTTGCGATTCTGGTTCTGATACTGGCTTTGCCCTTGAGGCCGCTGTTGGTCCTGCTGGGGTCGCCCCTGAGTGGCGTTATAGCCTCGTGGTCCCTGACTCTGGGCACTAAAGACCATAACGGCCTGTTCCTTATCCAGTTCTACCTGTACTGACTCCACAATGTGAAGAGCCCGAGTGATCAAGTCGTTCTCCCGCACATGGGGCCAGAATTGGATGTCGGCCAATGGGGCCGCCATTCTAGAGCGTAGATCCGCTTTCAAGCCTCTTTTGAACTGGGCCACTACCTTCTTTTCCCGATCAAAACCAGGTTCAAACGGAAACGCTTGCACGGCTAGCAAGCGCAGCGCTGCCATATAGTCATGTGGCTTTTCGCGCGGTTCCTGGATCCGACTATAAAATTGCTCTGCATATTGTTCCGTAGTAACGGGCAGGGGTTCATACAATTGTCGGATCCTAGTCACTAGGTCCTCGAAAGTATCCGGTGGACAGGGGGTCATAGACTCTTTGACCTTGTCGTCAAGTAAGGTCCACAAAATTCTATACTTCATACCAGCTGGCACGTCGTGCACCTTTACCGTGGTTTCGAAATTCGCCAACCAACTAGTGAACTTGATGTTACTCTGTGACCCTTGAAAGGGTTTAACCCCTTTAAAGCCCTTCAGATATTCACCCAGATGTTTGAAACTCTCGTATGAAGATGGTTCGCGTTGCTCCGAGGTACGTGGTCGTAGCGACCGCTCTCGCCGAGAGGCAGGGTAATCCCGATCCCGTGAATAGCGCCTAGGGCTAGGCGTTCTACGCACAGGTGATGGGGACTGATAGCCCCTTGATGGGGTTCTGGACCGCCGCATATCATCTCTCCGCCGGCGGGGTTGCGCCACCGGCGAACCTCTCACCTGGTCATCAGATGAATCCAAATCTACAATTGGTGGGGCCCGCTGTGGGCTCCCTCTGCGGCTACGAACCGGCTCCGGGCTCGACTGCCGAGCTGGTTTAGACTGTCCCATTTGGAACGGGGGAGCCCCTGCGTCCGGGTCCATGTTGGGATTGGGCCACATACGCAACAGTTCCATACAGACTCGAGGAAAATTCTGTTCGAGTGCCTCCCATGTTTCACGCGGGATTTCTGCTATCCAAGCTGTAAGCAAGCCTCTGATCACACTATACTCCTGTTCGGTCAGGCCTCTCACTCGGAAAAGGCCAGCAGTATCCGGCGTGTGGGGCCGGTGCCGGACCGGAACAGTGGGTTGGTCCCGTAGCGGAACCACCCACGCATCCATGGGTCCGCGCACTTTCGGTTTCCTCTCCGGTTCTTGTTCTGAATCCCCGCTATCCGGTCGTTGACTACTGCTAGCCCGTTTCGGGCGCTTTGACTTTGTGAGGTCAATATGAGCAGTTGAGCGGAACCGTGGGCCTGACACTGCTGGTTCACTAGGGCCTGCTAGCCCCGATTGCCGCGTGGGTCCACCCCCCTCTTGCCGTCGAGGCTTAGAGCGGGTAAACTGAGGGAATGGTCGCGCTCCTGGTTGTCTGCGTATAATGGAACTATCCGACCCCAACCGTGGTCTCTGCTGGAATAAATTCAATTCCAATTGGTTAACAAAAGCCCGTAAATCCGAGACATCAGACATACCTGGCACCGGTGCTGAAAGTGGGTCCCTATCGGGCTCTCTGTTTCGGAGAGTAGAATCAATCCGAGCCAGTTTAAGCCGAAGAAACTCCAGTTGATCCCTAATGCTTGCCTGTTCATCCCATTCTTCCTCAATAACCTCGCCCTGATCAGTGGGGGACAGGAATTCGTCAGTCTTCTGTGAGGCCTCATCTTCTTGTTGGTCGTCGTGGCCCTGTTCCATGACATCATCGAATAATTCCTCCCTTTTGGAGGCCTTATTTTTGGCCGAATCGGATCGCAAATACGGTCTACTAAGCGTAGCGCTTGTAGAAGCAGGGCCCGCTGAGGCCTGGCTGGACGAGGATTGAGTAGAAGAAGTCTTACTCATGGCCGGTTGGGGAAACAACCGCCCCAAACCATCTGGGTTCAAGGGCCGGTTAGCCATCGGGTCACTGGAAGTGGCCGTATCGGCCGGCTTGGTCGAAGCCTTTGTTTTCGCAGGGGAATGTTGAACAGACATTGGTAGAAAAGTCGAGAGAAAATTACAGAAAAAAGAGAATCACCAATTAAGCACGCGCAATTAATTAAAATAGCAAATTAAGTTAAAACAGAACAATTAAAAGAACAACCAAGTGATTTAGACAAGAACAATATTAGGAGATCAAATCCGAGAAAACACAACACACATATGCTACTAAAATGACAAAAACAAGAAAAGCAAGAAGACAAAACTAGAACAAGAACAATAAAAAGAAAAAGGTCGAAGACTGGCAGCCTAATGTAAAGTTGGAAGGGTATGGACAACCAAACTTTACGGGTGGAAACTGTGCGCGTATGGAAACGACGAACCTGGAGGAGACTTATGTTCCAGTCGACCTGGGCAGATCTCGCCAAGAACTGAATAGACCTAACAAATGGCTAAAGGAACTGACCAAAGGGACAAATGTCTGTCTAACTATTCAACTACTACAGAAACTTTGATTAAATTAAATACACGCTCAGTAAATAATTAGCCTACCTAGACTTGGAAAATAACTCAGAGTCCTACCTACCGACTATACAAATCTAATAAAAAACCTAACTAAAATACCCTATTGGCTCAGCTACTGAGACCACATTTAATAAGGAAACTGACAAGGGAGAGACTCCCGAAAAATACACAGCATAATAAATTTTGACGATAAAACATTCATCAGTACAGTTTACGAAAACAGAAGAATTTCACACAAACATACGCTCTAAGAATAATTACACAAAAACATGACATGAATAAAGCAATCTACATAAACGAATTAATCCCTCAATTTATTTGCGCCCTACAACAAAACTAATATCTTACGAGTAATTTCCTAAGCCGTCGCGGCTAAACTAAACTATTTGATATGACGTAACAAAACCCTCTTTTCTAAAGTAATTAACCACATCAGAGAACTAATTTAAAAAGGGAATAAAACTCAGTAGAATACCACTAATTAATTTAGGTCGACCCACGAGGTCGCCTCGGAGCCTAAAAGAAGTAAGGAAAATAAATCAATAACTTACAGTGAAAGGCCAGTGAAAGGGAAATAAACACGTATAAAAGGGCTAGGCAGAGCTAGAGTAAACCGACCGCACGCTAAGTTAGAAAAAGACCAGACTGACTAGTTTTTGAAAAGGATGTTGAGAGAGAGACTTGGTGAATTTTGATTGGTCGAAAGTGTTGACATAGAAGGGGAAACTTCTAGGCCTTTCTAGAAGAAAGGCAGACAGCGCCATCTAGCCAGACAGACATCAAACAAACAACTAAAATCAGACATCCCCCAGACAAACAAAAACTAGTCCAACACACATGCCTAAAATACACATACGTTACGCTATCACAAACACACACATACATAAACATATGCACCTCCAAACACCAACGCCCCAACCAAAACCCACAAACCCCCAAACAATTTAACCTTTATTTTCCCACATAAATAAAATATAATTTTTTTTTAAAAATAATAAATTAAATAATTAAATTAACCTAGTTTTATCTTCCTCTTTTCCTCCTTAAAACAAACAAAAATTAATATTATCCTCTTACCACAAAAAGAAAGACAAATATAATATTATTCTACTGATAATCATAAACCACTCCCCAATCACAAACAAACACAACCAAAGAAAAAAACAAAAAAAAAATATAATATTTATTATTATTTTTTTAGTGCTATATATGTATGTGTGGTATAACAAAAAAAATATTTTGGGGGGTTTTGAATTTTTTTCTTGTCGCGAGCCCAGAATTTTTTTTTTTTTTTTAAAAATTCCCGGAATGAGGTGGTTCCCCGGCGCCCCGCCGGGGGCATCTTACCCCGGATTTTTTTTTACCTCTCTATTCTCTAAGGCCCTATTTCTTTAAAGACTAAACGGTAAAGAAACAGCACATCGGATTTAACGGGTAATGGACCTAGGATTGCAATTTTAATCTAATCCTGTTTCTTTATTCTCACTTCGAATTAAAAACTGACAGAGGTAATTTTAATACGACCTTCTTAATCACTGTTCCTTTAAAGATTAATTCTAATCCGTTTAATCCGTCTCTTGCGTTTTCACCTAGTGCCTATTTCTTTAAAGATTAAAATGGTCGGATTTATTATTCTCTAGACCGCTCAAAATGAAAGCATTTGCATTTAAGGAGCTATTTTATTGTGAAAATAAAACATTTTTAACTTTTGGTTTGCTCTGCCCACTTAATTTCAGATAAAATTTCCCTGACAATATGTCCGCTCTCGCCCGTCACAAAAATTTGAATTCATCAGGTCAGGAATTTGTGAAATATGCAGATATTTTGAGTTTCAATCAGAATTTTAAAGTTCGAGGGTTCATTCAAACAAAAAAGCCAACCTCAAAACTGTTGAAAATCAGTGCAGGTCTCAGTAACTTTTCAAGGAGTGTGCATGAGGCTAATTTCCCTGAACTTAAGGTGCTGGTTCGGCTATATTGAATTTTGAAAGGCAAATTTTGAAAGACTGTCATTTGCTCAGTTCTTGGAATTCAAGGAAAATATGCTTGTTACAGCTAAGCAGAGTATACCGGTCTCATTTCATCTCTTTGACTTGAACATGCGATAACAAGAAAACAATTTTTGAACAGGTTTTCTCGAAATGTGGAAAGCTAATGAAAAGCGGCCAGTTCAGGCTTCAAAAGAAACGTCTTCCCCAGGGCTATTTTTTCTAAAATCTTTTAGTGATCAGGTAAGCTCAATATTTTGAGAAAAATGTACATTTTGTCTGATTTTTTCCAAAATTTTCAAAATTTGCTTATTTCTGTCGAACGGAAGGAGAAAACGCGAAACCATGAAACATAGCCCTCGGCAATTGTCCCAATACGTGTCTAAAGCCGTTTTCTAATTGGCTGCATGAGTTGAGAGAAATCCGTGTTCAAAATAATCGGATTGCTGTTTTCAAAATTTCACATCTTAATTGCCGTGCGTAGGCACAGATGCAGCATAGCAGCAGAGCTCTCCGTTGGGCATGACACGTGCTTTAGGACTACAAATATTGGCAATACTTGACCGACAGACCAGCTCTGATGAAGCTGTCGAAATCTTGCGATATTTGATTTTTCGAAAAATGGCCAGTTTGGACCTCAAACACCAGTTATCTCTTAAACCGTAAGGAGTCGAAGAATACTCTCAAGAGCAAAGGTGTAGGTCTTAGTGAGACGACTGCAATGATTATAAGTTTGTCCGTGTAGGGTACCCATAGTGCAAGTTATGGCGAATTAAAGCACATTTCTCCAAAACTCAGACATTTTCAGACTTTTCAGACTTTTGTAAAACCATTTCTAGGCTAAGATGTAATTTCTATGCTAATGTAATGATGTAATTGTAGCCAATTTGAATAAACTTCAACGACAAATTGCGCTTTTAAAGCCCACAAATACACGAACCCGAACCAGCACCATGAGTTCAGAGATTTGTGTGTTGCGAACAGACCACTTGCTATTTTCGAAATTTCACACTATCTTGTGCGTTTGAAGAAATTTGGTGGCTAAGACGTAGATGAGTTAGTATTTAATTGTTCATTACAAACTTTTTCACCAAAATTTCTTACTTTTACGCCTACTTTTTCAAAAAGATTCTAACTTGTTCCTAATTGTTTGAATTTGGGCAAAAGGAGGCCTGCAAGCTTTCTGGATAATCATCAAATAATTAAATTAGCAAAAAAACAACATTAGGAGAACCTTAGGAGGATTGTTAGGAGCAGACTTAGTAGAACGGATAGGAGCGTCTTAGGAGAATTCCTTTGAAACGCGCTTAGGAGCGCTCCTAACTCTGGCTTAGGAGCTCCTAAGACGCTCCTAGCTATTCTCCCAAGTCTGCTCCTAAGCGCGCTTAGGAGTGGACTTAGGAGAATCTTTTGAAACGCCTCCCTGACTTTTAAACGCATAAGCTAGCTACAAATTGTTCAACTGGGACTTATACCTGAACCGGGAAAAGCTTCGGATACGGGTATTTCAGCATAGTAGAAACACTTTCTAAAACGTTCTGAATTGTGTGAAGAAAAGCATTTTGTTCAATGAAGTCTTGGTAGCCGTCTGAACTAAAACACATATTCGTTACAATTAACAAAATGGCAACTGTAAGACATTGGCCTAGCATTTCCATAACTTTTCTAGTTGTGTAAAAGAAATGAATATATATAATAACATGAAACAGTAAAGTATACGGTTACATAGGTAAGCATTCATTTATTACCGTCGTTGCAAAATCTCCGCCTTAATCGACATTTTAAGCAAATCATCCCAAACTGTAAACATAGCCGAAATGAAATCTATATTTTCCAATGTCGGAGCTAATGTTGCATAATGTTGCATAATTCTTGGAATACCCCTAAAAGATAAAACTCTGCTTCCTCTGAATCACAACGCATGATTTTTATTTTTATAAAAATTATTTAAAATTCATTTTTGCTAAATTCAATGATCCTAATACACGGTGAAACGCAGTCAGGAATTAGTCAAAACAAACCATTTGTTGCACCACCAGTACAAATTCAAATATCGCATGGCATAAAACTTATCATTGTAAAACGTACTACAAAGTTTAATTTTATATGTCTGTGATATATACCACAAAAATACAAGCAAGCATACAGGAACGATTAGGTTAGATATGCAATGGCAATAGAAATTACTTGTGAATGAATTGGGCACAAAAATTATTGCTTATGTATTCACTAATTATCGGCTTTCCTTCCGTTGTGCATACCCCACGGGCAGCTGTTAACATAAACACCTAAAAATTATTGACATCTAAGATGGTTGTAAATGATATAGTAAAGGCAAAAAGGTAAAAGGTACCGCTGAAAAATATCATGTCCTTTTATTAGGAAGTAGGGCGACGATCCTCGTCGTCGTTTACTACCAACTGAAGCCTGGAGCGTTTACTTCAAATGAAGCATCTGTGGAAACGGAGCAAGTCCTTCACAGCGCAGGCCTTGTTAACTTTCTACTGCAGTGGTATGCGTTTTAATGAACTGTTATGGGTTAAACTATGTCACTAGTTGTTTTTTCAGGATGATAGTTAAGAAAAAGCCTTGGGCCGCGGGGAAATTGAATTTCGGACTACTACTGAATTCAACGTGCCTTGCCTTTCGGCCGGCATGGCACACACATATAAGCAAACTTATTTTGAAGTCGCCATCAAGAAACAAAGATATCAACACATTTAAGGCGAAGTTAGACTAAAAGCAAAACTTACAAAGCATTGAAATGCCAATCCTGATTCTGAAGTCGAGCTTCCGTCTTCTGTCGCAAATAGGAAACATAATTTATCCATTAACTGTGCGAAGAACTGAAAATATTAAACAACCAAAATTTTAAACATTTTAAGCAGCAATTGCGAAACATTTTTTCATAATTCAGAAAGATTTGGCAACTCGCAGACACGTTTCAAATCCATAGTGCAAAGCTTCTGCTTTACGCCCGATTGCACCAAATGTTTCTACGTAAAATCTAATTATCTTAAAATCTTATTAGCTGGAAAGATTTTAACACTAAGCACATTTTCCGTTGCACCAAAATGTTTTTGCGTAAAATCTTTTTAACTTCTATTTAAAATCTGTTTTGCTAAAATCTAATTAAGGGTCACGTTACTAAATCAGCCTATCAGACACCGAGCGGCACCTTTCAAGAAGTAGCGCTGTCCAATGATAGAAACTAATGTCATAACAGTATGAAACTAGTTAAAATCAAATTATTTGGTTTTCAAAACTTGATTTCTTTCTTTTTACATTATTTGTGAGATTAGCCAGGGTTAGCCTTAGTGTGATTGTTAGGATAAACGCTACGATTTTGTTCATTTAACGGTAACAAAGTACAGTAACCTACATTTTAGTAAAATCATATTAACTGTTGCGAACGTATTTTCAGGATTTCATTTAAAATTACACAACCAAAAATGTCTTCTGTACAACGCAAACCTGTATTACATTGAAATGACATTTCAATCTATTAGATTTATTATTTGTAATATCAAAATAAACTAGTCCCCCAAGTAAAATAATCGTGATTACAGTGAAAACTTCCATGAAATAAGTGCAAATTGCTGGATTTTCATGCTAAATAGATTTTAAACATAGTACGAGGCATGTTTAAAATCTTATTAAGTTTCAATAAGTAATCAGATTTTAAAAAAATTTTAAATATATTTAAGTTGGTGCAATGCCAAGGTTACTTAAATATATTTAACATCTGTTTAAAATCTAATTTAGCTAATTAGATTTTAAACACATTTGGTGCAATCGAGTGTTAGAATGAACAGCTCATCATTCCTGCTTTCCTAAATGCAAAGTTATGACATACAATTCTTGCTCACCTGAATAACGTCAGAACTCTTTAGCCGCAGCAATTCTTCCATCGCTGATTTAATTAAAGTCGATTGAGCACTTGATTGCAATAGTCTTCGGATGGTAGCTGAAAATGCGGCAGTTGTTTATCGATTTAATGAAAATCAGCGTGGTGTGCAAACTAAGTGTTCAGGCCTTAAAATTTGTTCACTTCGCGATTTTTTAAGAATTTGCCAAGGGAGACTGAAATACTGAAGCAGCATACTTTTTAGAAGTAATTTCACCCTGAAATTTCAGATCAGATGCAGACCGCAAAGGTGCTTTAATAGTTATATTTTCCTATGAGAATTAAACTAACTAATATATATTCTTAAATAAAAACTCTAATAGTTAACTAGCTGAAAGTATATTGCAGGTCGTATACATTTCTTCTTTTCTCCTTTTATAGTTATCTCAAACTCAAGATTTGGTATTTTACTCTGAGATTACCAAAAATTCATTAAATTTCATTATGTCATAATACGGGCATCCTGGACTATGTATGACTACGACTATGTTTACATTCTTTAAGCCAAAATTATATATAATGAATAATACTATAACATACTCTTTAATAAGTTATATTTCAGAGTAAAAAAGTTTATGAATTAATACCATTTTATGAGTGTTACTACACATAGGGACTGTATTTTCAATTCTGCGCCTTGAGTTAAATAAAGTACTATTTTTCAATTTTGAGGCTAATTTGATTATAATCAGAATGATCTAATATAAAGTATTAATCTGATTTATACCGTTTACCGTACCGTTTTGAGCAATTCTTGATCCATTTATTGCTAATTTGACTTTTAAAAAATCTCTGAAACTGCACTGAAATGAAATGGAAACTGATGATTGCTGCAGAGAAACTCTTGAACAATCGGAATACCTCCACGGCAGTTTACTGTACAAGGCAGGTTTCTTCAGCTTTCCATAGTCATCTACCTTCAATTAAAACATGCACAATATCAAAAGTCCATGTTTTTCTTCTATATACTAGAAGAAGAGTAAGACCTTAGGGCTCCTCTTCTTGGCATTGCGTAACGGTGCTCCGACCACAATACGCGAATGTTCCCCCGTTTGGGGGGTCGACAGGTACACCCACTCCGTTTGATGGGGGGAGGGGTAGCCGAAAGTGGTCCCCGTTTCGAGGGGGGGTTGCCAATAGTGGTCCCAGTTTGGGGGGGGGGGGGGGTCGCTCAAGCAGGCGAATTTTGGCTCATTCTGGCGGTTTGCTGTTGGCGACCCTCCCCCCAAATTGGGACCACTTTTTGTGACCCTCCCCTTCCCCAAGCGGGGACCCTTCTTGGAAACAAGCTGTAACTACAGTAATCCTTAGCTAGCCCCCCAAACGGAGGGGAGATTTCTGCAATCTGACTGACTGTTGGCTACCCCCCCCACCACCAAACAAGGACCTCTTTTTGGCTACCTCCACCAAATGGAGGGGGCTATGCGCTGTCGATTTAGTCGACCCCCCCAAACGGGGGAACATTCGCGTATTGTGGTTATTGTGGTCCGAGCACCGTTGCGCAATGCCAAGAAGAGGAGCCCTCTAGTGGCTTACTCTTCTTCTTAATAATAGTGCAATTATGCACTCTTGACAATATCTTAACTGCCCTTAAAGACCTTATTTATAACGATTACTCAACGTCGGATCCATAGCAAATTGGTCATCACACAACAAGCAAAAGTTGCATGCAAAAGGTTGTTGGAAGCTGTGGAGCTTAACCTTTATAAAAAGTTTTGTGCCGGCTACGCAGAATAAACTAATATCATGAAATCGATGGTTATAAGTTTGATAGACTATATATTGTAAATGTTGGGGTGTATGAAAAAAATCAAGTTCAGTTCCGGTCCCAACCTAGCGCTTACAGCGGGCCTGATAAAAAGAATCCCACTGCACACGCTGAGATAATTTCAGCATCAAAATACGAAAAATGTAGGTTGACATAGACATGTGCGTTTATCGTCTGTTTCGTATGCAATAATAGTGATTTTGCACATGGCAATTATTCTAAACTCCTTGCTTATGTTTTTTCTTGATTTTAAAAATTTTAAGTCATATAATTCTGAATTGAAAATGCAATACAGTATACAACATTTTATATTACGCGAAATTCCTTCTCTCTACTTGTGCCAATAGTCTAACTTAATTTGCATATCATCATCCTCATCTGATACACACAAACACAGCTTCTATAACCGAATTTGTACATAGAGAGAGATGGAAATCATGTGTGCAGCAAACTAAACTAAAGTCTGACCAAAAAATGTAGAAAGCGAAATTGTTTTCTTTATATCTCAAAAACGCTTCAAGATAACTACCATAAAGTATATATTTTCTGATGCGGACTGATGCGATCTTGCTTTTCGTGAAAAAAAGTTTTTTGAAATTTCCCGTGCGATTTCAAAGGGCGACGCTTTCATATGTCCAGAAAGATTGGTTCATGGTAATGCCGCGATTTTTTCAGGAAAATTTTCCCCTTGCCTGAAAGTCCTATACACCAAGTTTCAACTTTTTTGGTTGAAAATTGGGTGAGTTATTCAATTTTTTTGATTTTCAAAATCCTTTGATCTTTGCCGCTTTTTCGACTTTGACTGGCTCGTGACTCGTGACTCGTGACTCGCTCAGTGGAAAAATTTTTCGATTAGATTTTCAGGACCTCCTAGGCATCACCTTTGACCTGATATAAGTGGTATTTCAAAATTTGAAAGTCGATTTTTTTCGAAAAATATCACTTTTTGACCCAAAATTTCGGTATAGCGATTCTAGCAAAAGTGAGTAAAATAGCATAATCATAAAGTTCAATCTGAGGTGACTCCAAGGATATAAAGCTTTCGTTGCTACGACTTATATTACGTCCGCAATGATTTTTCAAACAATTTCCCCTATTCCAGGTGGTTTTTGCTAGTTGACACTGGCTCATGCAAATCAAGGCGGCAACATCAAAGACGGCCAAAAACCAGCTGAAATAAGGGAAATTGTTTGAAAAATCATTGCGGACGTAATATAAGTCGTAGCCACGAAAGCTTTATATCTTTGGAGTCACCTCAGACTGAACTTTATGATTTTGCTATTTTTACTCACTTTTGCTAGAATTGCTATACCGAAATTTTGGGTCAAAAAGTGGTATTTTTCGAAAAAACTGACTTTCAAATTATGAAATCTCACATAGATCGGGTGAAAGCTGACGCCTAGGCGGTCCTGAAAATCTAATCGAAAAATTTGTTCACAGAGCGAGTCACGAGCAGTAGCCAGTCAAAGTCGAAAACGCGGCAAAGATCAAAGGATTTTGAAAATCTAAAAAATTGAATAACTCATGCAATTTTCAGCCAAAAAAGTTGACATTTGGTGTATAGGAGTTTCAGGCAAGGGGAACATTTTGCTAAAAAAATCGCGGCATTACAATGTACCAATCTTTCTGGACATATAAAAGCGGCGCCCTTTGAAATCGCACGGGAAATTTCAAAAATTTTTCACGAAAAGAAAGATCTCATCAGTCAGGTTCAGAAAATATATACTTTATGGTAGCTATCTTGAAGCGTTTTTGAGATATAAAGAAAACAATTTCGCTTTCTACATTTTTGGTCAGACTTTAGTTTCCGAAACCCCCTGCATGTTTGTCACATACGAAATTGCTTCCATTAAAGATCTGCGCTCTGGTGGAGTCAGAAACAACACGAGAATAATGTATACTAGCAGGCAACGCTGAGGCGTAGCCGGAAAAACTAACCTCAGTTCGCAAAGCAAACAGAAGTTGTCAACGAAAACACTAATGTGTCGATATTTAAATCTTCAAGTACATTAATCACAGTATATATTATAAGTGATCGTTGCGACAATTGAATATTATCGAGAGTATCCGATAATAAGAGTGACAGCTAGCAGGTTATTAGATAGCGGCTTAAAGTTCATGTTCTACGTCCTAATGGCTGACCATTTCCACGAATATAAAATATAACTGGCTAGTAATTAAAACAAATTCTCCCGCTGTCACATTTTGATCTGTTATGTTTTCATATTAAGAAGGCACAAAGTATTAGACCAGACTTCAAAATACAACACTTAACATTCCTAATGATTACCTTATAAACGTGCAACCGATAAGTGTCATTGTCTATGACTGTGCCGTCGGATCCAAAAATGGGGATAAAGGCGAAAGCGAAAAGTTTCTTTTCAAATTTATCTTTGCCTGAAATTCAACTAGGAAAATTGCAGGATGTCCAGTATTCATCAAAAGATCCACTAGCATGGATGCTACTACATCAAGACTACGTTACAGTATGTAGTTAGATTACATAGCATTAAGCGTATGAAGTAAGACTGCAATTAAAAAGATTATTAAGTCTATAAATCGTGCACTAAGGCAAGATAGAGCAGTAGTATTGGCAAACGGTACCAACAACCCAATTTTCTTTCTCCTTCAGAAGTAGCCCGATTAAGCAAATCCTAACCGAAATTGACACAAATTTCTCTTACTCGCATTGACGTTGGTTACGCTTTTACAGAAACACTGGAGGTAAACCCTTTTAAAACTATTTGAGAATTTTTGCTTACAGGCCACTGAAATTTTTTTCACAAGGTACACTGATAGACCACGACAATGAGAGAGCATACTTTAGTACCCTACATAAATTAGTAGTCTATAGTCTCATTGGGTATGAACTGCAGTTATTCCCTGATTTCAGTTTAAAGAAAATTTAAAATTTAAAATATGAATGCCTAGAAAGACATGAAGAGATTAGAAAAAGTAAACGGAAAGAAGGCTAGAATAATAAACACGTTCAAACTTTGTCATTAGTTATCCTTTCGTTGTCCATTCGATTACATCACACTTTGACTTCAAACAGGTCCACTGCTTCGCCTTTTGAGGGGTCCCTGATTAGCACTAACATATTTTGTCAAAGCCAATAAAAGATTCATTTTTCTTTGTGGGTAACTTTGTATCTTTCTCTGGCAGCATCTACTAGCGGATAAACACGAATGTTTATTCCAGATGCTAATTCCGGCAATTAATTGTTATATAATTATAAAACAAAACAAATAAACCTAATCCAACTTTTTAATTCAATTAATTAAGATTAATATTAACCTGAACAGTGCCTGCACAAAAATCTCAAGTGTAGTTGAAGCAATTCGGGTAAAGGAACATCCGGAATTTTTACCTACAATAAACTTGCCTATACACATCTGGATAAGTGTTGTGGCCAGCAGTTGCCAGCACTCTCTATTCTTACGTTTAACATTTACTTCAGCTGCAAAATTCTATCAGAAGTTGCGGCCCAAGTGAAGATAAAAGTGGAACCCCAAGAACCCCTATCTGAAAAACGAGGTTTTCAATTATTTCGCGGTATTCTATCCATGCCTATAATGACAATGTTCATTAGACACATCAAACGTCATTATGACGTAATTATACTAATAGGCAAAGCTTTAGAAGCTAATCTAAGTCTACTTGGAGATCCTGCTCATTTCTCACAAATTTTGATTAAAACGTTTTCAGGTATAAACTACAAAACTTCCGTTTGAAGCCTGAAGCGTTAAACCACTGCGTGCTTTTACGGTGGACGGCGCCAACTATTCTCGAGGTTAGCATAAGTCGGAGCTAACTCCGAGTTAACTATTCTCGGCCTAGACCGCAGCTATCCTAATGAGGTGCCATTCTCCAGCACCACTCGAGTTTAGCTTAAGAATTACAAACCTCGAGTTTAGCTTGAGTACAAACATATTCTCAAACTTTTTAAAATTAACCAATTAAATTTTAGGCATTCATTCATGAATTAGCCTATACTATAAGAAGAAGAAGACTACACGGTAAAATCTGTAATCTAGTTACATTTGGTCATGTTATCAAGATAGTGCTTCACTGATAAACTACAACGTTTATTTCTGCGACACTCACTGCTTGCTGAAACCAGGACTTACTTTAACTACCTCTTCCCATCTAGGAACTGCCGTATGGATTAAAACACATGAGGCCCAAAAGTCATCACCAACCTCCTGAGAAGCACTCGAGAACCAGCTGTTCTAAATGGCAAGTACGAATTTGTATGACATTTACGTAGTCGCACGTGATAGCAGCATTTAATGAAATACTTAGAAACTGTTGCAACCCATAAAACCAAGATATCCTTGGTACATGACATGCGCAAACCTTGAAGGCATGCGGAAGGACATCTTTTCAGCTGACTCTATTTAAGTATTTTACTTCTACCATTTACCTGGACGACGTGTCCATTTTTGTAAACTAGTTCAATAGTGACTTCTACATTTTTTCCAACTGCTTTTGTAGACTTTTCTAAGTCAGCACACTCCAAGGTGAGTAAGGCATAGTTAGTAGTTTCACCTAAAACGTCAAGTCACACTTGCACCTTTTGTATTGGGGCAACAACGCCGCTTTATATCATAACTAACTGATGTTACGTCTAGGAGAAACCAGACAAAGAACAAAGGTCTGGATTGAAAATTGTAACCAAATTCAAATGAGCTTATTAGGTTTTCCTCATTCGTAGACTCTTCGTAGTTTTATACATTCTTTATGTGTGGTATTTGTATGTACCTGCCTATAGCAGAACTGGAGGTCAAGTTTTAAATCCCTTATGGAAGCAAATTTGGGAAATTTGCTGTGGAAGCGATTTTGCTTAAACGTACTTTGAAACAAATTTTTGCAGCTTTTTAACAAAAGTAATTCTTTTCTAAAAACCAACGTTTTCGGGATAGTGAAAACAGTGATCTTAAAAACAAATCAGAAAACTTCTAAAATCTTGGTTGTAAAACCTATTTTTTGACAATTTGTTTACTCCTGTGGAGAAACTTTGGGACCCCTTGTGGACAACATCGCCGACGCAGATTTTCCTATCCCCCTTGTCCACCTGTGTACCCATGTGATCCTAGGAATCCTTTGAAATACAAAAACCCATCTGAGGCATGCCACAAAACAATTGACACATACTCAGTGCCAGCCTTAAACCAATTGCAACGACTTACCTAAAGTAATCGAAGTATTTCTGTACAATAACGGCGCTATAGCTACGTCTTTAAGCAAGGCTTGATAAGCGGATTTCACTGTTGTAATCGTACCAGAAAACACTTGCAGCCTGATGGAAAGTTCTAAAAGTGACATAGCGTCGTACACAAGTAGAGGTTAACTAAACATAAAACTAAGTCGCTAGTGCTTTTTAGGAGACTTACTGTTGCATTTATTTCGGTAACTTACAAAATGTAACGACTTGTTAAAGAATTGCGTTTCTTTGTGAGAAATTATACTTCAATTGATTGATAAACTGTTCGACATATATTTCAGCTAACTCAAATGAATATGCAAACTCAATTAAGAGTCTAACAGGGTGATAGTAGCTCACGCGGGCACTTAAGGTGGTGATTCCCTTTGGTCACATAAAGTTTGCACCATTATTACTCGTTTATTACTCGGTGTTAAGAAGCCATTTTTATATCTAAATGTAGCTTGACATTTTCTCTTTTTAATGCATGCCATGAAACTAATGTTGCGTTTCTAAAATATTTTTAACACATTTTAGAAGAAGTCTAATTTTCCAGAATTTTTGCAGACTCAAGTAAATTTTTTCGCGAGACATCGATTATGTCATTCGATACCTCCATCAAATAGCTGGGGACGATTTTTTATTTATTGTGAAATCGCTCTTCGTTATAGAGAAATAAGCTGAAATGTGTGCGTAACCTGTATTTTGCCTACTTTTTCCAATTTTGTCAAGCGATTACTTTAGCTAGAAAGCAGCAATCGGGGCAACTAAAAACTCGTCCCTGGGTATATTTGTGCAGAACACATTTGTTCAGTAGCAGCCCTCCAACTTGCATGGTGAATGCTCCACAATCTTTGGAAAAAAAATTGGTCGTGTTTTTGCAAAAACTACATTTTTTATGATAGCAGCCTACGGGATAGCAGTTGGAAGATGATCATGCGTCGGATAATTTGTGCCTGTGAGACCTTCAGATCGACGCGTTGATTTTACGGCTTGCGTAGTTCAAGAAATGTTGGATTATTTGATTTCTGCAAAAATGACAAGTTTTCGACGCCAAAACAAGAAAATCGGCTATATCTTACGGTAGAGAAACGCTAGAAACTTGCTTTAAAAAGCAAAAATGTGAAGCTCAATGAGATCTTTCGAATGAATATTGTCATAACTGTATAGCAGCTGCCAAACGTTCAGAAATTGGGAAAAACCACTCTGACCGGAAATCTCGAATTTTTGAACCGGGATTGCGCGGAGGGTGTCAGAACGCTAAAAGAACTTATTTTGGAAAGTTTCATCAAATTTCATCTTGATTTACGCCGCCAAACAACAATATGTGCCCAAAAGGAATCACCACCTTAAGTCTAAAATTAAAGAGAAGGTGTCCACATTAATTGCATCAAGTAGTCTACGCGGGCACCTGCATATTTTAAGGCTCTCCAGAGTGAACTACTGTAGACAGAGAATGCATCATGTAGTTCACGCGGGCACCTAAGTGAAAATGTCAATTTTCACTTCCACTTTCAAACTAAACTAAGCTAAATCAAACTTAATTATCCATCTATATATCCTAACTGCTCTTTGTATTCTGCCGGCCGCAAATTTCAATTTATCTTTGACCCTTTTTGTAGATCTTTGACACTTTTATTCGAATTTGTATGCATTGTTCTGATACTGTAAGGATAATTCGTAAAGGTTACAACATTGAAATAACCTTCAGTCGGACTCGCCTTGTTGGCTACAAAAAGTTTCCAGCAGTCCAATTTTGAATACTTGATGCAATTAATGTGGACACCTTCTCTTTAATTTTAGCCTGAAGTGCCCGCGTGAGCTACTATCACCGTCTAACAGAATTATTGACTAACAATGCAAAACCTGACCGATGTTCATAACAAGTGTAAATTTGGACAGCATGCGCTTCCCAATGTAAACGGGTAGCTGAGAGAACTCCACATCGGAACAACTGAAAATGCGAGACTGAAGATAGAAATCGTATGGGCATTAACTACTAGCAAATAGAAGAGTCAAAATCATGTCAGTACGTACATACGTACACATTGTATGCGTCAATAACGTGCTTGCTTCTGTCTGCATCATTTAATGGTGTGACTGTAGTGAGAACAAGAGTTCTTCATTTTAGTTCTGCACCCTACGTTCCCCAAAAAAGGAATATAGTACAGAGTTGGACGCGGGGCGGGGCGGGTACCCGCGGGGCGGACCGGGGCAGGCCGATTATTATTGTGACAATATAACTTTTTAAATTTAAATTTAAAAGCTTTATACAATATTTGAAATAAGAAAACAATTTATACAACTACTACAACAACTTGTACAACTACTTTATACAACTTTGAAATAAAAAACCTACACTGAATTAACGGATCCTTTCTCGATTACCCATACCACCACTCAAAATTCTGAAAGCTTGTCCAATTGAGCTAAAATTGGGAATGCGCATGTTTTCGAGCAAAGTGAGTTCAAACATTGCAAAATTTGTCGATTTCTCAAAATTCGTTTCTTTGGATTCGGGAGCTACTGAAACATTTTGGTCTTTGATTTTGCTGAAAAGTTGAATATGAAGGTTTTCTGGATCGCAGAACACGAATTCGTGTAGATTTGTCGATTCAGCTTTTTGCTAGCTCAATGCAAGCTTACATCTTAAGCTTACAACTTTACCTTAGACCGAACAATAACAAATACTAGAAATGAAAAATGGACTTCAGGTTCGTGTTCTACCATCTAGAAGCCCTCTGCATGCAAATATTCAACAAAATTTGTGACAAAAAATTTTCGGTTTCCTTTGGTTCCCCCTCTTGCGAATCGCAAAAATAGAATTTTGCGAAACCGGAAACTTTTGCGATTTGTTTGAACTCAGCATCGAAAACTTGCCATGCTAAACTTTTGCTCAGTTGTGTAAGTTTTAAGAATTTTGAGTGATGGGGGTAATAGAGACAAGACCCAAATTAACTACTAATTGTACATTTTACAATGACCACGACTAGAGTGCACCGGTGCCGGGGCCAGGCCCCAGTGCATCCCTAACCACGACTTACAAATGTGCAAATTTTGTGTATTGTTAAATATACTATTAAAACCATTGATTAAGTTCGAAACTAATTATTTGAATATTCAATATGTTCCTGCTGCCTGGAAGAGGCCTTCAAATTAGAAGGCCCCTCAATTTCCAAATTTCTCAGCTTATTGTAAGAAATAGGTGCAAAATGCTCTATTGAAGTGTTCGTTCATGCATGTGAAGCTTTCCCCCGTCCAAGTTAGCTTCTCAGTCGGCAGCAAAGTTTCTAGCAGGTAGCAGGTTACAGATTTAGAGAAATAACTAAATGACATGTTGATTAAATTTGATTAAATTGCGAAGCATTTCTGTAAAGGTGCGGAGAGTCTTTTGATAGCAAAATATTCACAATTGTGGCAACTAAAACTTGTAACTAAAATGCAACTTTTTATATACATTAAATAGTATTCATAACATAAAATAATCAAATTTATTGTGCGGGCCTTTGCGGGCCGAAAATTGTAGATGCGGGCCGCGGGCCGGACCTGCGCGGGCAGAAAATTTGAGTGCGGGCTGCGGGGCGGGTGCAGGTCGCTAATTTCGGCCCGCGTCCAACTCTGATATAGTTGATACGACCAATCTGCGTCAGTTAGCAGTTTAAAGTTATCTGGTACGCTACAAATTGGGAGATATCCTGAAGTTTTTACATTTCTGAGCAGGTCTGTTCAAGCTCTATACAATGGCGGAAAAATTACTTCCTAAAAGTTTTTAATCATGCACAATGCTACAGAATCCAATAGGCATTGAATAAAACACGCGTGTCCACCAAATTTTAAGCAGTGTCCCAAATTCGGTTTTATGCTCCTAACATCCTGATACTTATCTAAGAGTAGATGATTGGCCTTTACTTGCCACGGCTGTTAAATTTTGGGTCGCGACGTTTCGACCATCTTTACCTATGGGTGTCATCAGGCTGGTAGCCCTTAAGAGTGCTGTTGGGATAAAAGGTAGTCCGGGATTTGATCCGTGACCGTACGCGTCACTCCTGTGGAACATTACCACTATACTATCCAAGGAACAATTTTACTTACTTGGAACTTATACTTACTGTATTCCCCAGTTTCAATTGCACTTAGTGTGTACACTGTAACAATGTACTTGTATTGTGTACTCTGTTATTACACTAAGGCTGTGTATTAGACTTTCCATTGATGTTGCCTCCGACGTTAGAGTCCATGTTCTGATAGCCAGATATCACTTATATCAATGCTTGGTTGAAAAAAGCTAGCGCACCCACCTTTTCATTTCTATTGTTTCTTTAATTTCTCTCTTTCTTAAGTTTTTTCTCTGGCCAGTACTTTAACTTCTGTCCAGTTTGGTCCGTGGTCATTTGACCAGCAGTGTTCCGCTATTCCACTTTTGTATACTTTGCCTTTCTCACATGCTTTTTTGTGTTCCTTTAGTCTTTGTCTCAGAGGTCTGCTCGTTTGGCCAATGTAGACCTTTTCGCAGTCATTGTACGGCACTTCGTATACACAATCCTTACTTTTAGTTCCTTTTGGTCCTTGCTTGCACAATCGTGATCTCAATGTGTCGCGACTGCTGAACACTAGCTTTACACCATAGGAGTTGCGGTGCTTCTGCCTGCATAAGGGGCAACTGTTAGTTTCTCTGCTTTTCCCTCTGGCCTTGGTGTCTGTTTCTCCTAGCAGACATTGCTTCACTTATAACTTTAGCAGCATTCTTGGAATGCTTTCTGTAGTATGCGCTCTTACTTCCTTTTCAGCTGCGATTCCTGGCAAACGGATGTTACTCTGCTGTGGAGGCGTCTTATTATGCCACTTTTCACACACTTCGGATGGTTTCATCTCCTCAGAGCGGTAAGGACACGGCACGGTCGCCAAATGTGAAAGGTTGAAATCAGGATCTGAAAGATGTGAAGAAAAGTGTCCAGGGCGGGGATCGAACCGCCGAGCTTTGGTTTAAGAAGTAGAACGCTCTACCACTGCGCCACATCCCCGGACAAGGAGACTAGATTATTACGCTGATTTCAACCTTTCTGGGTTGCTGATATTGAACATACTCCCCTTGCTAATTGAAATTCGGCCTCGAATTTCCAGGAATTGCAGGTCGGGTCCTCAATCAAGCACCGTCGTGGTCTAAGGGCGGCTCCCCGGCTGCCTCCTAACCCGAGGCCATATCATACTTCATTCTTCTTCAAAGCCGGGAGCCTTTCAATCAAATCACACAAGAACCATATAACCATATATATTAACCCTTAGCACCACGAGGACCACCATAAACCAAACCAACTACAGGATCTGCAATTCCACCATTCTCAGGCATCTTAAACTACTTCATCTCCTCAGAGCGGTAAGGACACGGCACGGTCGCCAAATGTGAAAGGTTGAAATCAGGATCTGAAAGATGTGAAGAAAAGTGTCCAGGGCGGGGATCGAACCGCCGAGCTTTGGTTTAAGAAGTAGAACGCTCTACCACTGCGCCACATCCCCGGACAAGGAGACTAGATTATTACGCTGATTTCAACCTTTCTGGGTTGCTGATATTGAACATACTCCCCTTGCTAATTGAAATTCGGCCTCGAATTTCCAGGAATTGCAGGTCGGGTCCTCAATCAAGCACCGTCGTGGTCTAAGGGCGGCTCCCCGGCTGCCTCCTAACCCGAGGCCATATCATACTTCATTCTTCTTCAAAGCCGGGAGCCTTTCAATCAAATCACACAAGAACCATATAACCATATATATTAACCCTTAGCACCACGAGGACCACCATAAACCAAACCAACTACAGGATCTGCAATTCCACCATTCCCAGGCATCTTAAACTACTTCATCTCCTCAGAGCGGTAAGGACACGGCACGGTCGCCAAATGTGAAAGGTTGAAATCAGGATCTGAAAGATGTGAAGAAAAGTGTCCAGGGCGGGGATCGAACCGCCGAGCTTTGGTTTAAGAAGTAGAACGCTCTACCACTGCGCCACATCCCCGGACAAGGAGACTAGATTATTACGCTGATTTCAACCTTTCTGGGTTGCTGATATTTAACAGTAGTGTAGGTATCGGTTTGTGTGTGTCTTTTTTCTATACACAGATGTCAGCTATTTCGACATCCATGAATGCCAACTTGTTGTTATCTTCTAGCTCAGTTGTTAGCTTGATTGCTGGATCTTGCCTGTTTAGGTGATCTTTAAAGTTTCCCACTTCTCCCAGACCATGTTTCCACACATAGAGGATATCGTCAGAAGACAGTCGAAGCACAGGATTTATGACGCAATTCTCAGTTAGGACTTAGGAGTCCAGTTTTCGGTGTTAGCGTGAAGTTTTAAGCTCAGCAGTCAGCACTGCTTTATGAGTTCACTTTGGGAAGTTGGTCTAGGAATAGAAAATGATCAGCATACTTGATTGAGTCGGAAACTTCGAAAAAATTCAAACATTTTTAAAATTTTAAAAATTTTGCATTTTTGAAATCACCTGGTTCGAAAACCTACCCCTACCAAATTTCAACTCAATCCGTCAAATTATACTTCTTCGAGATCACTGGGGGGGGAATAAAGGGAACGACTTTACATTTCTTCCATTCTGATACACTGACCGATAGAGCGATAAGCAGAAGTTCGAAAAAGAATCAGCTTTTACATAGGTTTTATTAGCATCACTTCAGTCTGTTTTCACTGGAGGGCGCATATGTTGAGGTAGATGAACGAGCAGCTTTTTCTAGAAATCGACTACCAAAATTTGCAGCTATTATTATATTGGTGACGCTATGACCTTAAGCAATCCCTCCCACAAACGAAGTCCAGAAAAACTACATCCTGATACATGCACCTGTAAATCTTGAGATTGTATCTTCTAACTGAAGAAGGCTCTTGCTCCACCAGTTGTTCCAACTCCAAAGCTAATAAAGCAAAACAAGTTTAGTAAACTTCAATTCTTCGTACTGTAATATTTGCTTCTGTTCAAGTATATATGTCGTAGTAATTTCTGTATTCAGTAAATACTGCATTTTATTTAAACTCTTTTGTCTTAGTGTATGGCTAATAAAACAAAGGGCATGCCGACATCATATTTAAGTCAAAAGATAGATCATGCGTAGTTACAATGTGTACAAAGGGGATGCATGAAGGTAAACTTCAGAAGTTTAAGACATTAGTCTACAAATTAAAAAGTTATTTTATTTTAACACAGCTTTTAAAATCAAAATAGATTATACAGATGTATTAATATATATTCATAATGAATACGATTAATTAAAAATTCATAAGTTACTATATAGTCTTAAGCCTGCTTTTAGTTTTAAAGTTATAAAAATGCTTTTTGATATTTTAAAAATTCACAAACAGCATTTTTAAAACTTTAAGTAAACTTGCAGTGTATGTTTAATTAAGATTAACTGTTTTTAATGTGTTAACTTTATTGACATTAAAATAATTTTTTAATTTTGTAAACTAATGTTTTAAACTTCTGAAGTTTATCTTCATGCACCCTCTTTGTGCACATTGTGACTATGCATTATCTGTCTTTTGACTTTAAATATGACATCGGCATGCCTTTTGTTTCCCTAGCCACATACTAGTAAATCCGGTATTTACTGAAATCGGCAAGTAAATACAGTATTTACTGAATACAGAAATTACTGCGACATATACATATCGGCGTGCAATATGCCACAAGTACAGGATAAATACATTCCAAATTTTGCTAGATTTGCAACCTTTTAATTCGAAATCCATAGTCTTATAGTTTGGGTGTAGCTAACTGTTGATCAAGATCGCAGACAAAATGTAAACATCCATTAAGCCCAGGTTTGTAAAATTTCTAAATTTCAATCATTGGCAATATGTGTGTTCTAAAAATAATATGATTTGGAAAAGGCTAACTCGATTGGTTATCCACAACCGTCTAAAACTGTTTTCTTTGTCTATTCTTCTTTCCCAGAAACGAGAGTAGATTTGAACATTTCGGATACAGCAGAGCAGAGAAAACGCTGAGTATATTACTCAATCTTTATACATCAGGCCAACTTACCACCAAGTCCGACGGGTCTTTTAGACACTAACGATGCACACAAAAAATTGCTTTTCTTAGCAGAATCTGAAGGCATTGTCACTTTCCCTATATTAAACACAAATTATGTAATAAATGCGTTTACAAATGTAAATAATACAAACTACAGTATAGGTGGTGTAGTCTTGTTTGGCCCAACTCTAATTTGGCCCAACTGTCGTTTAAACTGCTATGCCCCGCCCACTTTACTAAAGAGAGAACGTCTTACGGTAGAGTTTGTCGCGTGTAAATGACTGTGAGAGGAGGGGACCGTGTAGGAAAATTATTATTTTTCTGTGCAAAATAAAGATTTTTAAATTAAAATTAATTTAATTTAACAGATAATCTATATAAGCCTATATATATTCACAATAAAAATAAACGTCAAGAAAATTAAGTAAACGCTGGCCAGCAGGCGGATCCACGAAGGATACAAGGCATTAATCACAAAGAAATAATGAAAAATGCCTGCCTGCAGTCACTAAGGCCGTAGCCTTAGTCCGAACAGGAGAGTGCCCATTGGCTCTCTCCTGTTCGGACTAAGGCTACGGCCTTAGTGACTGCAGGCAGGCGTTTTTCATTATTTCTTTATGCACAATAAAAATAAAGTTAGCTATAATAAAAATAAAACAGGAATAAATTGAGATTAAAATTAACAAGATTATAATTGAAACTTTGACAGCAAATTTTAAAATTAAAACCATTTTTCTAAATTTTCTTTAAGTTTTATATAATGAATAGTTTTTTAAATCTATGGGTCCCTGGATTTTTCACGTACAATTTCCACAAATATAAAATATTGTAATTAACATGCACATGTGTACATATCTACATTCTTTTGAATTTAATTGGTCAAGTGATATTGTGTTAAACAACCAATCATTGTTGTTGTTGGGCCAAGTCATAATGACTTCAACTGAGAATGCATTTGTTTATGGTTGTCTCTGTTTACCCCAGTCTCACAATTCCAATATTTCTTCAAAAGACGCTACTCAAGCCAAAATTTTAAAAAGGACACTTTCCCTGACATTATACTTACCTTTACGATATACATAAGCCACCAATAGAATATCCGCAGGCTCACAGTCTGAGTTGATCTCCTTTAATAAATAAAATATAAAATCATTAATTATTGATGGTTTGACGAATCCGCCTAAATATTCCTCTCAGAAAGAATGCTTTCTTTAACTACCACCAAAACCATCCAAAAACAAAAACCAACCAAAAACAATACAACAATATTTACCATGTATGTTAATTTAAAAAACTTACCACAAATAGAACCGAAGGCTTCCTTGAAGATGACGGATTTCTGTTTTGATTGTCTGAAGCTTCAAACATTTCACTAAACAAGCAAAAGTGTCTGCAAATGTCTGAGTATATGTGTAGGCTTGCGCCCTTTTAAATTTATTCTCGGTTGATTGTTTCCTTTCTTTCCTTTTCTATTACTGAAAACTATTCAATTTTGTTAAGTTTATTTGATATTAAATTTTATTTGCTTCCTCTTCTATTTCTACTTTTTTTATTCCTACTTCCTTTATTCTTTTTGTTTCTATTTGTAAAGGCTCCTGTCTTTTTAATATGCGTTCAGGATTCAGCTATGTTCAGTTCTTGGAGGAAGAAAGATGGTAAGTACTTTGTATGTGCCCAAATCTGGCAGCTAGTTTGATCTTTGAACAAAGCTTCGAGATAATTTATATTGGGGAGGTCTCGCACCGGCCTCGAACAACATCTGAGTTCAGGTTGCATTTACAGCCCTCGTGCATACTGCATCACGGTAAGCTAGCAATTATTCCTTTACTATTATTGTCTTCACATGAACGACCTATGTACAGTGACCTGATTACAATAGTTTGAAATAAATTACATCTCCGCCTTTTCTGATTTGCAGATATTTCGTTGACCTCATAATTGGATCTAACAAACAACAGAGAAAGCTATTTGCGTAATACTGATCTTATCGTCACGTAGAGTCCATCAAAGGTGAAATCGGCATTAATTAAGTGGAAAAATGAGTAATTCACGCAAACATGTTTGTGGCAGAAACGGTTTTGTTCTCTCTCTCAATCTCTTTGGATCTAGAACATTTCCCCATTGACAACCGCGCCACAGTCATTTACCGGACAGGACAACTGCCCACCGGACAATTGCCCCACTGGACAACTTCCCAACTGAACAGCTGCCAGCCTGGACAACTTCCCCAGTGCAAATTGCCAACTGGACAACTGCCACACAAACTTATTTCCATCATTTGGTGTTTATTTTAATGAGGTTACTTCGAATCGATACCTAGTCCAGTCGCGCTGTAATAAAGTTAGCAACACAATTATGAAATTACGTAAATGCATGGCTGGAGTTTCGTAGTATGCAAATTAGATATAAGTTTTATCACAGGATTTTGTATTCCAGACAGCTTTGTGCTTTGTGAAGGGAAGGAAGGTAGGTCAATTTTTTATTTTTTATTCTGTTTGAATCCTGATTTCTGTTCTTTTACTGTAGATCTCTATGTTTTCATGTACATATTTCTATTTCTTTAATTTTCCGATTATCTTATTTGGTTAACGAGCATGGCAGAATCTAAAATCTCTCAGCGGGACCATCAGAAACTGTGCAATCTAGGCTTTATGTATTGTAAACAAGTAGGCCCCAAAAGGAGCAGTATTCTTTTGTAGATTTGTTTTTATTCAATTGCAAAATGTCTTTGTCGAAAGCTCTTTTAAGCGCATTAGAAGCAATAGTTAGTTTAGTTTACAATTTCACTTGACTTCCCTTTATTTCTTTTAATATTGAACTATTGGAATCATTTGAAATGTTCCACTAAACTGATTTGCTTTCTTATCAGACCAGTCTTCCCTCAGCATAGCATAATACAGTCAGTTAACATCACTGGGTTCAGCATCAGCAGTACAGTAGACAAACTTACATATGTTGTTCCAAAAGGAACGAAAATTTTTCTGCACAAAATTTCCTTACTTTTCATTCCGCTGCTCAATTTTTCCCAGTTCACAATTATTGTCATTATTCATTATTGTCATTGTCATTGTCATTGTTTTTCAATATTCTTATTTATAATTTCATATTCACATCAGCTTCAGTGCATATATCACCTCCTTCCTGAAACTTCGCTGTACTTGGTGCGGCAACTTCACGGAGGCCTGTAAAACAGTCCAGTTGTCGGATCTATTTGTTGAGGTTTGGTGCGGGTTCTAGTGCTGCGCCAAACTGGAGGATGAGCAGGGTTATAACCTGTTGGATCTCGGCGACCAGCGTTTGCTATCACAACAGGCCGACACCGACTTGACCTGGCTGTATCTTCGACTTTGCAGTTTCTCTCTTTGGAAACTTGCAAGCTTTCTTTTGAGGTTTCCTCTGCTAGATTCAAAGGTTTAAAAATATCTCGTTCCCTAATTTGATCCACATGGCGGCGCCAGTTCAAGTCTGGTCTGGCGAGAGGCTTGACGCGATACGACAAGACTCCTGCACAGTGACTAATACTCGCTGGAACCCACTTGGCACCTTGACCACAATTCAAGGCCCATACCGGATCACCAACGTCAAACTTCCTGCGCGGTACTCGTTGCTGATGTGTTTTGTCCGTGTAAAATGAGGAGGGAGGGTGCAGTAAGTCTAAAATTGTTCGCAGTTTACGTTGCATCAGTAGTACGTCAGGAGATTTACCGGTTGCCGAATGTGATGTCGTTCGATAGTATAGTAGGAAATTAGCAAGGATCTTTGATTCATCCGTGTTCCCAGCCCTTTCCGCTCTATGGAAATGCGTCTTGAAGGTTCTCACGAACCGTTCTGCTTCTCCATTGAACCGTGGATGATACGGAGCCGTAAGGACGTGATCGATGCCATTTCCGTGGCAGAAACCTTCGAATTCTTATGGAATGAGTTGAGGACCATTGTCGGAAACTAGACTTCTAAGAATACCACGTGTAGCAAAGATGGATCTTAGAAATGAAATCAGGTGACCTGATGTGACAAGCCTTCATAGGCACTACCACAGGCCATTTGGAAAAAGCATCCACCACGATCAACCACATTTTCTTGTAGTATGGACCAGCAAAATCTATGTGCACACGCTCCCATGGAGAGGTGGAGCGACTCCAAGTAGATGGTTCTTGACTAGGAGCATCGGCAGATTCCTGGCACGCTACACATCTACGGACAGTCGACTCAATTTCTGCGTCGATTAATGGCCACCAGACATGATCTCTAGCCATAGCCTTCATTCGTGACATTCCGCAATGTGATTTGTGAAGGCTTTCCAGAATCTTGCCACGCAACGCATCTGGCACAATCACTCGCAATTGTCATTATTGCCACTGTAAAATGAGCTCTGCTCATCAGGAGGTGCAGGACTACGCGTGCTATGCCATGATTGGTCTGAACTTGTGATGTCCAGCGCAAGCTGGCCCTTTATCTAATTACCAAATGCACCATGTGTATTGTGTAGCTCTAAAGCAACACTGGTGCTCAAAAATCTGCAATCGCTTAGATTGCTGACAGCCGAAGACTCTCAGTTCTGCCGCTTAAGGTGGTGATTCCCTTTGGTCACATAAAGTTTGCACCATTATTACTCATTCAATACTTGGAGTTAAGAAGCCATTTTTATATCAAAATGTAGCTTGACATTTTCTCTTTTTAATGAGTACAATGAATCTAAGTTTGGCTTTCCAAAATGTTTTTCCTGTATTTTAGAAGAAGTATAATTTTTCAGATTTTTTGCAGGCTGAAGTAGATTTTTTCGCAAGACATCGGTTAGAGCATTCGATACCTCTATCAAATAGCTGGGGACCCTTTTTTAGTTATTGTGATATCGCTCTTCGTTATGGAGAAATAAGCTGAAATGTGTGCGTAACCTGTATTTTGCCTACTTTTCCCAACTTTGTCAAGCGATTACTTTAGCTAGAAAGCAGCAATCGGGGCAACTAAAAACTCGTCCCTGGGTATATTTGTGCAGAACACATTTGTTCAGTAGCAGCCCTCCAACTTGCATGGTGAATGCTCCACAATCTTTGGAAAAAAATTGGTCGTGTTTTTGCAAAAACTACATTTTTTTATGATAGCAGCCTACGGGATAGCAGTTGGAAGACGATCATGCGTCGGATAATTTGTCCCTGTGAGACCTTCAGATCGACGCCCTTAGTTTGATTTTACGGCTTGCGTAGTTCAAGAAATGTTGGATTATTTGATTTCTGCAAAAATGACAAGTTTTCGACGCCAAAACAAGAACATCGGCTATATCTCACGGTAGAGAAAAGCTAGAAACTTACTTTAAAAAGCAAAAATGTGAAGCTCAATGAGATCTTTCGAATGAATATAGTCATAACTGTATAGCAGCTGCTAAACGTTCAGAAATTTGGAAAAACCACTCTGACCGGAAATCTCGAATTTTCGAAGCGGGATTATGCGGAGGGTGTTAGAATGCTAAAAGAACTTATTTCGGAAAGTTTCATCAAATTTCATCTTGATTTACGCCGCCAAAGAACAATATGTGCCCAAAGGGAATCACCACCTTAAATAGGCCCCAAAACCTAATTTGCATAATCCGAATGCAGAAAATCTTACCTAAGCTAGCCCTGGGTTTCACGAGGGTTTCACAAGTATTTGGACGTTTATTAATGAGTGCACAATGTTGCGTGCTACAACAAATTTGTGATATGGTTTAGTGTTAATTTGAACGCGTTAACCACAATAAATGTGAAACTATGCTAAGCATGTTTTCAGAGTTTTCCCGCAAACAGGCATTGTATGCAGGGTACCAGAGTGTACTTCGCCCTGAATCATGTGTCTTGTCCGCGTTGTAAACCGCATTATTAATTCATTGTCACTTCAGTTTGTATACGAACTACTTCTAGTTCAGTGAGACTGTAGCCTCGTTAGCTCAGTTGGCAAAGCGTCGGACCTTTAATCCAGAAGTCGTAGGTTCGAATCCCACCCGAGGCCTAAATTTTTCGGGACTCAGGTGCTGAAGTTACAATTTCATTTGTTAATACACTCCAACTATAGTACGACCAAAAAATGTGTGTACAAACTTTGACCGTTTGTAGCAGATTAACCTTTGGAGTAAACCCCAACAATGTATATACTTTTAGAATCCTCAGGAGCTCGAGATTTCGAAAATCCGGAAAATTCCGGAATTCCGGGTTTCATTCACGGAAAATCTAAAATTTTTAGTTTTTCGCCAAATTTTTATCGCAATCAAAATTTTGTTTTCACGATCGAATAGAGCAGGTCCCGCTGCATATTTTTGCTCTTACAAGTTTTTCACGAAAATGCACCCAGTTTTCGGAATTCCGGGTTTTCAAAATTTTCGGATTTTAAAAATTTTCTCCAATACCCACAAGATGGGTATCATTCGAAAGCTCTTATCGAGCTGAACAACTTTTGTAATAGAATGAACTCTTGAAAATGCACACATTTCCCGGAATTCGAGAAAACAGGATTTTCCGGGATTTTCCGGACTTTAAAAATTTTCTCCAATACCCCACAATATGGGTATCATTCGAAAGCTCTTGATGAGCTGAACAAATCTTGTAATAGAAGCAACTCGCAGAAATGAGCCCAGTTCTCGGAATTCGCTAAAACCTTCTAAGCTAGAGTGAAATCCGGAATTCGTGAATTCCGAGAACTGGGCTCATTTCTGCGAGTTGCTTCTATTACAAGATTTGTTCAGCTCATCAAGAGCTTTCGAATGATACCCATATTGTGGGGTATTGGAGAAAATTTTTAAAATCCGGAAAATCCCGGAAAATCCTGTTTTCTCGAATTCCGGGAAATGTGTGCATTTTCAAGAGTTCATTCTATTACAAATGTTCTTCAGCTCGATAAGAGCTTTCGAATGATACCCATCTTGTGGGTATTGGAGAAAATTTTTAAAATCCGGAAATTTTGAAAACCCGGAATGCCGAAAACTGGGTGCATTTTCATGAAAAACTTGTAAGAGCAAAAATATGCAGCGGGACCTGCTCTATTCGATCGTCAAAACAAAATTTTGATTGCGATAAAAATTTGGCGAAAAACTAAAAATTTTAGATTTTCCGTGAATGAAACCCGGAATTCCGGAATTTTCCGGATTTTCGAAATCTCGAGTTCCTGAGGATTCTAAAAATCTATACATTGTTGGGGTTTACTCCAAAGCTTAATCTGCTACAAACGGTCGAAGTTTGTACACACATTTTTTGGTCGTACTATAGTTCTGTGAAATATATACTTCATTTATGTATATATACGCTGCAAGATGCCAGTAGGTTAAACCACTGCGTGCATACAAATTACTGAGATGCACGATGTGGAGTCTAAGTGAAAGAAACTAGTTTGTGGCATCGGGATAAAGCACCGCAAATTAACACTAAGCCATATCACAAGTATAGGTTGTAACACGGGCCAGCGTGCACTCAGTAATTTAAGGCACGGATGCTTGTGAAACTCCGAGTGCAGGGCACAAGTCCAACTCCACAGCGTGCATCTCAGTAATTTCTGTGCAGGCAATAGTTTGCGTCTTGACATCTTGCACCGTACACATAAGGAAGTATTTCACATAACTAGTTTGTGGCATCGGGATAAAGCACGGCACACTAAGCCATATCACAGAGATTTGTTGCACTTCTGTGTCGTGCATTGTGCCGCTAAGTTAATTATTGGCACGGAGCACACTGGGAGGCCTGGACCTAAACTGAATTACAGCGTCTTGCAGCTTGTGCAGCTGAGCACCAACCTAGACAGAGAAAAAAGGCGTCCCAGTCACAGCAAATTTATTGCCAGATTCTCTTACAAATTGCTTGAACTTGTGTCTCAGCGGCAGCATCACAGAATCAAGTTTCTTTAGTTTCGTGGCAAGCTTCATTTGTAGCTTGTTTCGTTGCATAAATGCTTTACAACACGGCATTGCTTGCATTCAGACATTTACGCAGCGTCGCACGGAAGCTCTCGTGCGTGGCACTCGGAGCTGCCCGCACGGCGTGTGTATATACTCTGAACTCTGGTCTGGCAGAGGTCGCATGCACTTACTAACATAGGTTGTTGGATGTTGATTTGTTAATTTGCCATGAATGCGCACCTGCTTATAAGCAATGTTTTGGCGTATGAACAAATGTAGCTTTCATTTGTTCTTACAATACTACCATGGCGCCTAATCGACACCAAGACAAAATAGGATGCATGGTATGTATCCCTGTATATGATGTTTACTATATACGTATCTCTGAATGTACGCAGAGCCGTGCCATAAAATGTGCGCATAAAACTGTGTAAATAGTGGTTCTACAATTGAAATGGCGTTAAATTAAATTTCGCAATGCACATTTCTGGTTTTTCATCTGCTCAACTAGGATGTTAGAGTTTAACTTTTGTGGCTGTTGCTAATTGAAACGTTCAGAGATCTCTAATCTTAAATACAACACAAAGCTATGTAGAGCACTGCATTAGAAACTTCAGAAGTAGCTAAAAATTGGAAGTTATTTGCGTTCCAAGTTTAGAGATTAATGCAACATTATTTGTTAATTCTTTTTCTTTTGATTCTGTCAACCATGGTTAATTTATAATTCGTTGGTTAACTTTAAAATGTACGAAAAGTAGTAGTTGCGGTTTAATTGCTGGTAAGAACAATTGAAAAAGTTTTACGACTCGTTGGTGAAATCAAACATTGCAATAGTTTTGTCCAAAATACATGTGAAATGATTAATAAGCTTTCAGAATCTAAATATGAGTTTTAATGAAAATCAATAGTATCACAACTAGCAACGCAGCGTCAGTTTTAAGCCTTCTAATAGAGATGAGGATTTTGGCTCGCGGCGAGCCGAGCCGAGCCGAGCTGGCAACAATTTCTCCCGAGCCGAGCCGAGCCGGAGAATTGAAACTCCGAGCCGAGCCGAGCCGAGCCGATCCTAACGAAAAATTTTAATTTCAGTGTAGTACTTCCGAATTTGTTCAAACAAAATATCCAACAAATTCAGTGAATTCTGTTTCTTCTGTAAAGTTGGAAGTGTAAGGGCAACCAAACTTTACGGGTGGAAACTGTGCGCGAATGGAAACGACGAACCTGGAGGAGACTTATGTTCCAGTCGACCTGGGCAGATCTCGCCAAGAACTAAGCAAACCTAACAAACTGTCAAAGGGACTAATAGTGAACTTTGATTAAATTTAAATACATGCTCAGTAAATAATTAACCTACCTATACTTGGAAAAATAACTCAAGAACTCAAGAGACTCCCGAAAAATTACACAACGTGACAAATTTTGACATTTGAACAGGCATTCAATGAAACATACAGAGACAGGGAATTCCAAAACTAACCGACGCACAGACAAATAATTAATTTTACACAAGACCAGAATAAACTTTCAGATACGTTTACATAAACAAATTTACAAAACAAACCAAACCCCACTAATTCATTTAAACCCTCCTAAAAATTATTACCTCAAGAGTATGTCTCAAAGCCGTCGCGGCTAAACTAATTTATTTGGAATGACTCACTAAGACCTTCCTTCTAAAAGAAACTACCATAATAGAGAATTAGATTAAAAGAAAGAATAAAGCCCAATAAAAGCACCGCTAGTAAATTTAGGTCGACCCACGAGGTCGCCTCGGAGTCTAAAGTAATAACAGAAAAATAATCAATAACTTACGGATACCCCAATTCCAAGCTCCAAAGTGAAAGGCTAAAGGCAGGACACACAGTAAAAATAAACGGCCGCACGCGACAGAGACAAAACTTAAGACTGACTGGTTTTGAAAGAGAAGGCTGAGAGAGATGCCTAGTGAATTTTGATTGGTTGAATTTGAGACCCTCTTGCAGACCCGACTATGCGCTTCCACAAGTCTAGCTCAGCAGCGCCACCTAGTCGCTAAGTGGGCTGAATAAAACACGCACATTTTAACATAAGAAAATAGACACTCTTAAACTAATTTCAACCCAAATTTACACAACACATATTTCTTATTAAAAATACCACTCTTACTAAAATTTCACACCAAAATAAACTCACTAAAATTACACACAATTCACACATCACACCTTACACATTACACTTCTTTCTACCTACTTTGTCGATTAATTTACTACTATTTTTTCTTTAGCTTCATTCATACCTTCCAAGCCAAATGTTAGGCTGTGCTTGAAGTTAACTTGTGCACGTTGTAATTAGAAAGAAACATTTTGACTTATTTATTTCAACATTTCATCTTTCGTTTTATAAAATATTTCAACTAAAATCTGCATAGTCTTACAGTAATTTTGGGTTTTTGTAGTAATTTTTCAAATAGCAGAAAAGGTTGCAAAACTGCTTCTTATATACGAGAAATATGTAGGAAATGAAGAGCTTAAAATATTCTTGATAATATTAACTGACTACGATTATAATTATGATGGACAGAGAGCAATTTCGAAGATTTGAAATCTATTTGCAATTTAAAAATTTGTAAAAAATTCTTGTTTTTGCTTAGGTCTCAAGTGTTTTACAATTTATCAGATTATGCCCTTTTCAAGACTGCAGAAACCATAAAACAAGTTTCTCGCGATTTTTTCGGGGTCCATCATTGGTTCTATTGAAATATATATATAGCATAAGATAACAATAAATTTTAAGCAAAACAAGCATGAATGGTTGTCGCCGGAATGGTGTCCTAGTTTGTAGTTTCGTAGAATCATACTTTTACCAATACCAGTATCATTAAACCTTATAATTGTAGACTCTGCCGCTCGCAGTGTGTCAATAATAATAGAATTTTGTTGATTCTCGCTACTACACAAAGCTAGACAGACCGCCTTTTGACTAAAACAACCTGGAAAATCCACAATTCGGTGTAATCGCAAATTTGCAATTTCAAGCTGGGCGAGCCGAGCCGAGCCGAGCCCACCCACTTTCAAAATCCTCCCGAGCCGAGCCGAGCCGAGCCGGGTATGTCCGCGAGCCGAGCCGAGCCGAGCCGACCCCAATTCCTCGCGAGCCGAGCCGAGCCGAGCCGGAAAAGTCCGGCTCGTCCTCATCTCTGCCTTCTAACAGAAATCATGGCAATTCTGCCATGGAATGCCGATGATTCGGCCTTGCGTTACTTGACATTTGTGTTTTAAAATTGAACCTTAAATGAAAAATCGATAAAAACATTACTTTTAATCTTCATCGCTAAACTACTGGTTGACACACTTGGATGTCTAGTCATTCCAGGGTAGTATAACAAACGTTGACTTTGATTTGGAAAGTTTTTGTATAACGTGAAGCTCCAGTGCATAATGTCGTCCAATTTTAAAATATATTTTGATGTCATTATGTTAATTTACTCACAGCATGATCAAAATGGATCCATTTTGCACAAAACTTGCTTGTTAGTATAGGATAACGTGGGGAGAATAGAGGGGGTACAAGCTCCACCTAGACCTAGACAAAAAACGGGTAGACCACCTCTGCGAAAAGAAAAAAGGCAGTCCGTCCTCTCGTTCAGAAAGGAAAAATGCTAGACCACACAGTGATTTTTACCAAACCTTGTTCAGTTTTTAGCAAATTATGGCAATTTTTTCACAAAGTTTCTTATACATGCTAAAAATTGTTATTCTTGCTAATTTTTGGTCAAAAATGTTTAAACGTTTACAATTTCTGCTAATTTCTGGGCAGACCCCAGTAGTATACAAACCCGGGTTCTGGCGCAGTTAGCTAATAATACTGGCTTGAGGCCTTGTCTAATACACTACCTGACAATACTGGCTTGTTTCCTTGTCTAATACCCTACCTAATAATACTGGCTTGAGTCCCTAAGCTATGTCTACTAACCTACCTAAGTAGTAATAGAGAGATCATCTGGGGCGCTGTTTGGGAGTCCATGCATTTATTTGTTCGATCAGTACATACATTACAATTCACACATTTATTCAATCAATACATGTCCATATGCAAGTGAATGTATGCCATCGTCAAGTATGTAACGTTTGTCATCATAGGCGCTTAGTCCTACCTTACATCGTTGCACAGTGTTTAGTTGATGACCCTTTCTATCGATATTACTCATGATATGTCGGGTTCTACCTCCCTGCATTAATATTCGCTTATAATCTTCGTGCCTTAGTCTAACTGACCTATTAAGTCCCTTTGCTGCTGTCTTATCATCACCTTCGCACTTGATGCTATACATCTTTGCCCTTAATCCGACAAACTCGCTTATTGGCTTACCCTTAACTTCATCCTTCATCTTGCCTATCACCTTCTTGTTAGCACTGCTATAAAGTGGATGGTCCTTATGGTAGTTGCTCGTGTCGAATAAGTCAATATCTTGTGCCATATCCTGGTATATGTCAGGTGTTGTCACATGGTAGCAAAGGCTGTCAGTATCCGTGTATAGTAAGCTAGCGTTATCACCGTACTTCTGTCTCATGTAATTGTAGTGAAAGTTGTACATGAGGTATTTTGATAGTTCCAGTACAGTGAATCCCACATATACGGGCTTACATAGCTTTACTGTACGTTTCTCCATTTGTACTGCTACCAGGTCTTCTGAAAATGCCTCACATGCCTTGTACCTAGGATTTGCAACTAACTTCTCAAACTTCTCTGGGCTGGTGACTAATCTCACATCTACATGGTTACGGACGTTCTCCATCGTTTTCCCGAATACCGCATTATTCATCAGTTTATAGAGGTCTTCTTCAAACTTACTTTTCGCCGCTGCCCTCTTAACCATATTCAACTCAATGTAGGGCTTCATCCACGCCGCCTCCTCAAAGATTACTCCTCTGTGAATCTTCCTAAGTACTAATCCCTGGTCTATATATTGCTCTAAGGTATGCTTGTGTATGATATAATGAGTCTTATTGCGCAAATTAGGCACTAACTTCTCACAACGCATATACCCTCCTTGCTCCTTACTATATGGCGATATCATCTCCTCACTAATGGTAATTCTCTCAGGTGCAAGTGGGTAGTCATTGTGGATGTTGTGTAGATGCTGTGGGTAGTCAAGATCAACCTCAAGGATGCATGGAACGTCTCTCCATTGCTCCAAGTTGGTCATCCACCTAAAGTTACGCACGGGGAGTTTCTGGACCATTGACCACCCATATAGATTGTTCATGTCCACGTAGGTGATATAAGAGGTTGGCTGCTTAGGGTCATACTCCTCTAGCAGTGGGTTATTGGCCTTTGCGTATCGTTGTGCAACCATTGCCACCCCACCTCTAATACCATCTTCAAAGAACGTGTACATATCTGGATCAGTCAAAAGATCTAACTCCTGCCCAGTATACTTGAGGCATGCGTCCCAGGCAAATGAAGGTAGAGTACAGTAGTGGCAAGGATCTAAGCCATATGTTTTCAGGCTAGTTTTGCGAAAATTCTCTACCACATCTGCCAATAATAGGACATCTGTTCTCAAGTATTCGTCATGATACTGTCCCATATTCTCTATACCTAGCTCATTCCACACAGTCTTTGCATGCTCGTAGTCTCGGACATCAATATCACTATCAGTTAGTGTGCTGTGGAAGGCTTCAATAGGTGGCAACTGAGTCTCACTAAATCTATCCCACGAGTCCATGTACTCATACGGGTAAACTCCCTTTCTTCTCATTAAAGGAAGCTTATCTCCGTAGACACTAGATGTGAATGTAAAGTCTTCATCAGTCAGTCCGTCTGCTAGTGTATCCAACGATCTATTCAGGAATTGGTAACTGTCGATGAACCTAATACGCCATTCCTGTTCGACATTCAGTTCAAAGCAAAGGTAGTCTTCTAACCCCTTCGGTACACAGGTGATGTCAAGCTTAAACTCTTTACTGATCTTCCCAACCTCTTGCATAATTAGGTGCCCATCGTATCGTCTTAGGTTATGGAACATTACTGTCACTGTCCGACCCAGTTTATACTTCAGGTTACACCGTCTATGTGCATACCCCCTAAAGGTACCACAAATGTGACAATGGTCTCGGGTTGATTCCCCATCCACAATCGTACCATGACATAGGTGACATTCACTGCCATGCTGAAGGAGTCGCTTGGGTAGACGCGGGTATTTATTCAATCGTTCCTGATACTGTTGACCTTTCAGTAGGATGGCTCTAAGGAATTGTTGCACTGCGTCCTCACCACGGTAAATCAATGGTTCACCTCGGACAACAGGCATCCCCTCACAACACTGGAGCACATCAACTAACCCAAATGCACACGGTCTATGGAATTCATACCTATTCGCATACGAGGAGTACGGGTTGGGTTGACAAGTATCTATTTTTTCTAGTAAACATTCAAAATCTGCGTAAATCACATAAGGTCGCATTAAACGCCTATGATCATTTTGGAATTTTAGTTTTGTTGACGATGGCATAACTGTTATCTGTAAGCTATCAGTACTACAAAGGTCCTGGTGTTGATATCTTCGTTCTTCAGTAGGAAATGGAAATAGGCAATGATTGCAAAAGTATTTTCTTCCTTTATCTTTGCGTTGATCGTGGAGGAGTCTTCCAAGGTTCTTGATTAGGCAATAATGCTGATTGTTCAGTAGCAGTAGATGGAGGTGTTTCTCTCGTCTGGTCCTTGATAGGTATAGGATATGGACTGATCTGTCAAATCCGTATACACTGATCGAGACATCGTTCTGTTGTTCAAATTTGGGAATGTCCTTCAGTTTGATGGGAAACTCCAATCCTTGAAAGTTCAGTTCCTCCACAAACTGCTGGTATTTGGATATTCGCTCAGCATCCCTTTGCATTGGATGTAGACCGGCCAAAACACTGATTCGCTATGTCGTTCTCTCTTGTGACGGTTAAGACTTCTCAACATCGTGAATGTCTGATGGCATGTCGTACATTCCAATAGTTTTCTTTTGTCCTGACCGCCTGGCATTATTTCTGAAATAAAAAGACTTTACATTAGTAACAAATAATGGTTTCAGTATATATCAGTTTACATTAGTTTTAATTTAACAATTCATACACTTGAACATCATAATTACCTGCAGTTGTTGACATCTTGTCAGTATTCTCGTCAGTAATTCCTTTCAGTATTGTCAGTAATTAGGATTTAGTAAGTACACTTAATAATTCGGACCAACGGGGTGCTAGATCAATTAATTTTGCAGCATAAACAGTATAGGTTTCATAAACATACAATGTTATCAACCTTATGAACGTACGAGGTTCTATTAACATATCGTCTGATATGAACATGAAGTTGAGCACACTACATATTTCTAAACAGAACATTATAGTGTGAAAATATATCGTTATAGAATATCATAGTGTAAAAATAATGAGCATCTATATAATCCGCTTACCACATTGGCAGTACTTGACCAAGATATAGAATATAGAACTACCATCCAAAAGTGGGATCAAAAGTGTCACCCAAGAGTGGGATCAAAAAGTCACCCAAAAGTGGGATCAAAATAGTCACCCAAAAGTGGGATCAAAACAGACACCCAAAAGTGGGATTAAAATAGTCACCCAAAAGTGGGATTAAAATAGTCACCCAAAAGTGGGATTAAAATAGCCACCCAAAAGTGGGATTAAAATAGCCACCCAAAAGTGGGATTAAAATAGCCACCCAAAAGTGGGATTGAAAACGGCACCCAAAAATTCTGCCCATCACATGGATGACCTTTCACAACTAGTTAATCACCTAAATATGAGAACTAATTAGTACCCAAAAGTGGGATTAAACTGTCACCCAAAAATGAGATTAAAAGTGTCACCCCAAAAATTCATTCATCACATATTAGCCTGATTACTTTTCACAAGTAATTAGTACCCAATAATGAAAACAAATAGCACCCAGTAATAAGATCAAAATAGTCACCCAAAAATAGGGATTCAAAACAGTCACCCAAAAGTGGGATTGAAAACAGTCTCCCAACAGCACCCCAATCCGGGATTAAAATCGTCTCCCAAACTGCCCCCAATTCATCTCTCTATTACTACTTAGGTAGGTTAGTAGACATAGCTTAGGGACTCAAGCCAGTATTATTAGGTAGGGTATTAGACAAGGAAACAAGCCAGTATTGTCAGGTAGTGTATTAGACAAGGCCTCAAGCCAGTATTATTAGCTAACTGCGCCAGAACCCGGGTTTGTATACTACTGACCCCTTTAAAAGTTTGAGATTTTTCAGGAGCAAACCCCTCACCGAAGTTGGGTTAGACACCCCCCAGAATCGGATCCCGATTTAATGTATGCTTGTTACTAGCCTTGAATTGCTTGTTAACTAAAGCACATATCAGTAAAAGCTTTACTTTGGTGTATTAGTCCAGCCAATATTTCCTTGCGTTTCCACCCTTGAGCAACGAATTACCGAAATTTTCAGGTTTTCTGACTTTGAACCTGAATAACTCTGCCATAGCTTGATTTTGGACTTCAATATTTTGGTTTGTATTTGAAACGTAAATAGGCCACAGTAACAAATGTGAACATGTGAAAATTAGTTGAATAGAAAAATGTTGGTTTTTGCAGAAGTGACCTCGTGCTTAAGTAAATTGTTTGTAAGATGGGACTTGTGGTCGTGATTGAATTACTTGAGTATTTGATATTGCGGAGAGTCGTACTCGTTTCGTTTCAGCAAATTGCTGCAGTTGTTGCAAAAATAAGCCACAATTTATTATCATCTGGCGGTGGAATTATTCTCCACACTACCAAAATGAGGTCAATTAAATAAGTAAATAAATTCTTAACTTACTGTGAGATCTCGCAGTGAACCCGATTGTAAATCGCAAACATCACTATGACAGGTTGGCCGAAGTTATGTCGTAATTCAGGCATAGATAGGAAAAGATGACGTTGCACATGTGTTATGGTGCCCTTAGACTCCACTTCTGGCTTCTGAAAAAATATAATACTGCAGCATTTATGTTTTGCTGCTTATTTTGCTTATAATAAAAGCTAGATACATCGCAGATATTTTCTGGTAATATTTTTTACAATCAAACAGCTTAAGGATTCTGCATTGTATAAAAGCAATGACTTTAGAAGGACCATCTCAGTTTGGAAGGAATTGGCCAGTGAAACTTCAGCTGGATTAGCAGTTTTCAACCGGGTGGCAGGCGTTTCACAATCGTGTGCCATTCGGAATTAGTTCTGCTCCGGCCATCTATCAAAGAACCGTGGAACAAGTCCTTGCCGATTTACCCAGTGTAGCAATGGAAGAATCTGGTTCGGGTGCTGCAACGATTGATGAAATTCGGCACACGACTACGGATGAACAAATGTAAGTTGATGCAGAAGAGCCTACAATATTTTGGCTTCATCATCAATAAAGAAGTTATCTCTCCAGTTCCTTCAAAGCTTGAAGCACTTTTTGAAATGCCGGAACCAAAGAACGTTAAAGAGTTGAGACTTGAGATGCCTTCTTGGTGGAGTCCAGTAGTACAATCGGTTCCTCGATCTCAACAACGGCCGCTACACTGTTTGAGCTATTGCGGAAAGACCAGGACACCTGAACACAAACAGAGATTTGAATACCTAAAAATATCTTTAAGAACTTTGCCTGTTTTGTGACATTTCGAAGGTAAAAGTCCGCTTCGACTAACATGTGTTGCCTCAGCCGTAGGCATCTGGACAGTGATCGCCCATATTTTTTCCTGATGGTTCGGAGCGACCAATCGCCTACGCTTCAAGAAGTTTGGCACAAAGCGGGAAGAACTATTCGCAAATAGAGAGAGAGGCCCTAATCATTGTCTTTCGTATAAGGAAATTTTATCAATTCCTTTTTTAAAGATTTTGAGCTGTTCACTGATCATAAGCAACTAACCATCATTTTTCGCTGACAAGACTGGAGTATCAAGCATTGCAGTCGCACGCCTGCAAAGATGGGCCTTATGTTTGATGGCCTATGTCTACACCATCAAGTATAAGAAATTAGAAGAAAACGCGAATGCCGACTGCTTATCGCTACCCAAGCACGGCAACAGTGAGACATTTAGGAAGAAAAGAACTGAATTAAAGCAATTTTCGTTAGAGTGGTTCAAGAATCTGATTTGTCAATTACTTTCCCTGATATTAAAGTAGCAACCGAAGCCGAAATGATGCTTCAGAAAGTCATGGCATATGTTCGACATGGTTTCTCTGCCAAGAATGCTTACTTAAAATAAACAGAATTGTTATCACAGAGTAACTCCGCTGCCAGGTCCCTACAGAGTCACGCAGTAGTCACAACGGAACAAAGTATTTGGCAAGAAATTACGTATGGCGGCCTGCCATCAACAAAGACATTAAACAAGTAAGTAGCTTAAAGTTGTGTCAGCTGCCAGCGAGAAAGACCAAATCCAAGCTTAGCACTCGTTCAACAGTGGCTAGCGACAGATGTTCATTGGAAAAGACTTCCGTTGATTTCGTTGGTCCTTTCCAAAAAACTGTTTCAAATTCTGGTTGACAGTTATTCAAAATGGCCTGAAGTGGTTCAGGTCACAGCTAACTACTTCAGCAAAAGCTACCATCAAAGTCCTAACCACGGATATTCGTCAAATTTGGGTTTCCAGATCAACTGGTTTCGGGAAATGGTCTCCCATTTCGTTCCCATAAATATTCGGAAATTTTGAAGCACTGTGAGATGGACGCTATCTTCAGCAGTTTATATCATCCCCAGACAAATGGACTGGCTGAAAGATATCTGCGTACTTTCAAAAATACCATAAACAGAATCAATGATGAACAGATGAAGTTTTCACAGAAGCCTCAAAGCTTTTTTCATATCTACAGGACAACTCCCATTCCTGAGATCCACAAGTCACCGGCGGAGTTGCTACAAAGTCGGAAGCTAAAGACGAGGCTGGATTTACTATTGCTATTTACTATTTACTATCTACTATTTACTAGAAAGAAAGATTGGCTGATACAATATCCACGCCACCTCCAAGAAGTTTGTTGTAGGCTAAAATATCTGAGTAAAGGACTATGCCAACCCGCAAAACCCAAAATGGGTCAGGGGGAAGTATTACAAAAACCTCTCCGGTTTCGTTTAAAGTATCACTGAATGGTCGGGCGGTTCGTCGTCATCTAGATCAGATAAGTCGGCAAGTACAGTAAGCAGCTTATCGGTTCGTGGCTGTCCGTTCCGTTGCCGTACCGAGAACCACTCGTGATGCTTCCGCCTGCCGTGCAGTTGCCAGTTCTGAATCAAAGGGAGCAAGTTCTGCCTGCTCCTCAAAGATCAACTAGACAAACACAGACACCTATAGAGTTTTATAGACTTACAGCCACGTCGGAATTTTAGGGGAAAGAAAAAGAAAGAAAATGGAAAGAATTCTTGAAATAAAGAAAAATAAATTCCACTTCAATTTTCTTTAATTTAAAGAAGAAGAGAAAGAAAAGCGGTTCCTTTTAATTGCTTGCTGCTTCACTGTGTGACTTCCCAATTTCCTTGCCTTCTTAAATTCCCTAAGACTCCAATTGAAATTGACAGGTACTACGCTTCTAACATAGACATGTAGCAGGCCGCATATATTAAAGCTAGCAGGACTTCTTAGCAAGAGGTCATTTGGTTGGACAGCTTGCGCAAGTTGACTGACAGCTGAAACCTGAGACAGCCTAACTGACCTTTTATTCTTTAAATAAAGAAAAAGAAAAAGAAAATTGTGTCCGAATTTCTTCTTTTGCAAGAAAAAGAAAAAGAAAAAGAAAAGAAAATTTAAAGAAAATTTTTCCCCTAAAATAACGGCGTGGCTGTAACAATTTTCAAATACCTCCTTAACTTTTTGTTAAAGGAGGAAAAGAAGATGTTGTCAGAAGCTATGGAGTTTACAGAAATATGAAAACAGTTTAAGTTGTTGCTCGGCTTCTATGCCTCTCGTGGAGACCCAGCAAAATTTAATCCTTAATGACTCTTCTTCCGGCGTTAAGTGGCTCCCTGCTGAGTTCAGTTGGACTAATACTTAACAACAGAGAAGGTCAAGTCAAAATAAAATTGAACTTGGACTATTTAGGTCCCCACTCTGGCACAAATGTTAAAGCTAATGCTACGCAGTGAAGAATAATTCTTGATAGTTTCCTATGGACTGCTACAGCTTTTTAAGATGGTGATTCCTTTTGGATACATCCACTTAAAACCATGATTATTCATTCATTATTTGGAGTTAAGAAGCCATCTTTATATCGAAATGGAGCTTAACAATTTCGTTTTTAATGAATACAATAGAATTAATTTGGATTTCCAAAAAATTTAACGGATTTTTGAAGATGTGCAGTTTCTCAATTTTTTTGCAAACTGAAGTAAATTTTTTCGAGAGACATCATGATCGTATCATTCGATACCTCAATCAAATACGCGGGTTTCCTTTTTTAGTTGTTATGAAATCGCTCTTTTATATAAATGATTTTTCTTGAATAAAATTTTTAAAAGTGTTTTAAGATAAAGTTATGAAAATGATAAAGTTTTTATTTAAACAAGCTGTGTTTCCTACACTTTTATCTAATTGCTTAAAAAGAGTAGCATTAACTTTATCTATAGATTACTGTAACATTTTTTGTGCCAGTGTGGGAACCTAAATAGTCAAAGCTTAATTTTACTTTCAATTGACCTTGTCTATTGTTAAGCGAGTCCAACTGAACTCACCAGGAAGCCACTCAATCCTGGAAGAAATGTCATTAAGGATTAAATTTTGTTGGGTCCCCACGAGAGGCACAGAAGCCGTCATGGTTCCTGGGAGCAGCAGGATTAGTAGGGCAGGTTATAAGGAGAAGTAATGATGGGTTTGCTTTTATAGGGCCAAATCTCATTACCACAATTAATTTATTGTCATCAAATATTACAATATGACGGTAGACACACATAGAAACGTTAATTTGATAGCACAAAAAACTATAAACACAGATAAATTTATTAAATATACAAATTTTTTAAAATTCTAACATTTAAATGCGCATGAAATGTTGTGAATTACAAGACATCTAAAGCGTAATCTTCTCGAAAGCAATGTTTCTTGTTACCAAGTACATACTATACGCTGACGGCAAACCTCTCCACAAACGTGTACCCAGAGACCTCTTACACATCAGCACCCGCTACATGTATTTGTACCCACACTCACCGTACCTTTATGTGCTAAAACGCAAGCAACCACACTGTTAGGCTAAAATGCGTCTGTTTCCAACTTTAGAATACAAAGATTTTTTGTTAAAAGTGAATGTCTCTACGTTTGTGGGAGGTTCCGTTAGCATGTACCTGTAGCTAATAACACTTTCCAGTACCACTCTTACGTATATGTGCTCTTGTTATTAGATGAGCGGCAAGACAGAGAGGAGTGACAATTGAGCGGGAGTTAGCTGAATGGAAGAGAACTAAGTAGTCGCAGGCGCTAGATTTTGCACATGCATTAGGTACTGAATACTGATACTGTGGGTACATATATAGCTTGCATATGCCCAAGCTTGGATTATACTCTTGCCCTTTTCAGCAGCAGCAGCCTTTTACTTGAAAACTATTCTGGCAACATAGAATAGGAACTATCTGTCTGAGTTGAGGTCTTCCGGTTTAATTGTCACGGTCGTAACCAGAGTCCTTAAACTCCTAATGAAGTACTTGGTTGCGTTCAGACAATTAGCACTGTACCGTAAGTGTACTTGGAAGGGGTTTCGGAGAAGGCGCTCAATCACAGAGGTTGCTCACTCCCCAAATTCGGATTTTTTTGGGGAAAAGTTCTTAAAACTTTAGTTTTTGCAAACATGAGACCTATTGTGGAGCATTTATTATGCAAGGTGATCGCCATTTAACGGATGTGTTTCGCACGAAAATATCTTGAGAGCCTTTTTAATTGCCCCTATTGCTGCTTCCTGCTGCTACAGTAATCGCTTGATAACGAAATGCTAGATCATTTAAATAGAAAAGCAACAGTTGTATGCAAAAGATGTCTTGATTTGTGGAGACTGCAACAGAAGGTGAAAACTAGTACCTTACGGTTACTATTGTCCTGCTGCGAGCAAGATTGTGATTTCAGGTGTGCAGGTGTGTTATTGAATGTTGTTAAGAGAGTTGCATTTCTTTGCACTGTGAAAGGATGTCTGATACAGGATGCTAATTAGGATTTGGTTTTTCGTAGATAGGATTTATCCATTTAATTGCGGGAAATATTCTGGCAGGCCGCAAGTTCACGAAATTTATTAACATAGACTAACAGTCTTAGTAACTAACAACAGCAGAGAACAGCAGCAGAGAACTTCTTTGCTTTTCAGACAAATAATAGCAGTTTTTTACATTCATTAAGACCAAACAATTTAAACATGAGAGTAAAGTGCAAGCAATTTAGGTTAGACTGCGTGGCGGCATCTTCTGCTTCGATATAGCTGAACCACAAAAATGGCAAGTATTGTATTCAGGAAATTCAACAGTCCAGATATATAGATCGCATTTTAAGATTATTTACTTTCCTCAAGCTGCGTCGGAAAAGTTTATTTTATTTTATTTTGCTTCATTACTTATATGTTGGACTCTCCACCGGAAATGTAAAAACTGCAAAAAAAGAAATTTAGACTATCCGTTTCTGCAATTATTGCAACACCACCCATCATTTCTAACAACCACAATAGTCAGCAAAGTTTGCGTATTAACTGTAATTAAAATTATTTGAGAAGCTTTTGCCCGAAACTGGGGATTTGCAAAAATTGGCAATTCTAGGTTAATTTTACCAAGAATCAAAAATATTCATTTGCTACGAATTTTGTAATGCCTAACTAAGTTTATTGTTAAGATCGAATACAGCTCATCCGGTTGGATATTATTTGCTCCTTAACCATTTCACGAAAACTTTGGGAATTCTCGGTTGTCCGTATGCGTTTGTGCAATTATATAGTGAGTATCATTTGAAAGCTCTCAGCTTTGTAGCTGGACAACTTTCATAATGGAACAACTCCGGCAAATATACACAGTTCCAGAAATTTGAGAATACTGGATCTTCTGGGTTTGAAAATTTGCTCAATACCGATATTTGCAACATTTGTAATAGAAACATTCGTAATATTTGCAACTCTCAGAAATTTGTACCCCCAATTTCAAGAATTTATGTTTCTGAAGTTGTTTCTGGAGAAGTTGTTCAGTTTGTTTAAGCCTTACGGTGTACATTAAGAAAAGTTTCTAAATCCAGAAATTTGAAGCTGCAGAACTCCAAAAATTGTCTAGTGCAATACCAGAAAATGGTTGAAAATCGCAAATATGCAAACAGCCGAACCAGTTTGATTCTATTCTCGAAAAAACTTGACATGCCCAAAATTATGCACAACTTTTGGTCCAAAGCAAAATTTCCATAAATAAAAGAAGGAATTTCCGATTTTTTTAAATTGCGACATCTGCTATTTCAAAAAATTTGGAAGATAAACATTGTTGATTACTGAAAATAGGTATAGATACCACAAACGGCCAAAATCTGTAATTTTTCTGTAATAATTCTATAATGATTATAACATTGTTCACCGAGTTATAACCAAGCATAGGTTTACCAGGATACAGTTTGCTCCCCGTGAGATCCACCCTCTTCCCCCGCCCGAACTGGACTACTTTTCCCAAGCCGTTCTCAGTCCCCCCTCCCTTTAGGATTGGTATTCTCACTTTGCAATGGTTTAGAGTAAAATAGGGGACCAGAGTCTACACATTCGTGGCCACGTGTAAAAATCTGCGAAATCCTTTTCCGAAGTTCCTTGTTCAAACCAATGTAAACCCAACCATTTATGGATCCTTGAATAACATACATCACTGTTACAATTAGATAAACCCATTTGCTTGGATCAACTAGTGGCGTTATCACAAATGCGACGTCGAACAAAAGTAACCATATACAAATTATGAAGAATTGTACAAAAAGTTTAAATTCTCGCTCCCTGTGTAGACTAGTCATATGGGCATTTTCATTATCCTGTCCAATTTGGCTATGCCATTTGCGATAGGTCCAAAACACAATACTGTTGCAAATCAAACAAAAGAGACTCACTGAACTAACTATAATCACCTCAACCGTGCTTATGACAACGCCACCTAGCATGGACGTATCCCAAGCCCAGGCATAATCGTTTACAAAAAATCGAAATCTGCAGCAGGGTGATATTCCCAAGCAAAAATAAAGCACACCAAAGCATAAAGAAAATACAATAATGATCAGAATGCGCGACTTGCTAAATGCATGGCTATATTGCCCTCGGTGCCTGACGCAATAAAAACGATTAACTGCCAGTGCGCATGTTGTAGGCAGTCCAGCATAAAACACTGCATTAACAAAACTTCCCCAGATATAATTAAAATCATCCCCACCTATTGAATGTTTCAGTATTATAGAAGGTGAACAAAAGAAAATAAAGGATAAAGACGATATGCAGTCAAAGCAACCCAAGGTTGCTGCAAGTACGTAATATGAATTATTCTTATAATCCTTAGTCAAGCATACTGCGGCGATAAAACAGATAGTGCATATGGCACCAGAGATAGCCAGCGGCAGGATGATCAAGACTGCAAAAATATCGGCTGCATCGACCAGGAAATGTTCAGACATTACACTCAACTCAACGCCGGTAGCTTATGCACCAAGAATAATCAGTATGCGGATCAATAAGTGAATTTGTCAGGAAAATGTCAGAAGGTATCACACCACACTCTCTCTCTCTCAGTCTCTTTCTCTCTAATTCTGCTCACCTCCACCAAATAGCACCCTAATGAACCAGATTCAATGCTTCATTTAAAATTGGACATATTTCAAAAAATTACAGTTTTAGCAAATTAGCCATTATTTTATACACTATTCTTCTGTCTTCTTTTACGCGGGAGTGCACTAATATTTTTGGGTGAAGACAGGTTGATTATTTTCTTAAGGTTTTGCCAGCTATGACAGAAAGACAGATGGAAACTTAAAACTGCCATGGAAAAAGAGCACTACTTTACACGTGTGCTAAGTTTCACTCCATTCTATTCATGCATGCGACTGTTGAAACAATTCTTCCGACAACGGAAACACCCTTATGTTTGAATTCTAAACCTGGTTGCAGTGATAAAGGGTTGGTACCAGCAACAGAACTTGAAGTTATGGCTATGTTGAATAAAAAACTAATGCCAATTAATCTTAAAAACTTAAAAATTATAGATAAAAATAAATGTTAAAAAGGCATCGAAGAACCTTCGAAGTTACTACAGTCGGAAAATCTACGTACTCGCGCTTTTCAATTAAAAAACAAAATTCAGAAACACTTACCGAAGCACTTGCTTCTGACTCGCAATGCTTGAAACACAACAGCTTTTTAAATAACTAACAAGGATAAAGCAGATATCAGACATTAGCAGTTTTAGGACTCACCTTCATCATTTATGTCTACCGTCGCTGCGAAATATAACTTTTTCTGACTAGGTTCTGTTAAATTCGTTGTAGGAATCATGTTCTGACCACGAGTTTATTAGAATATTAGAATATTAGAAACCATAGAGTTGAGTCTTGAGTGAAAACATAAGGCAAGGATGACTGTGGAGGGTATTGTAGCTCTTCTATCAGGGCTGGTGGACCAAGACGAAACCGAAGACAAGCCCAAGACGGAAGGCGTTAGACTGCTTGTACCCACGAAACGGGCGTAGAAGAGAGAAGGAAAGAGGGAGGTTCCGCTTGTCATTCACCATTGAAAGTGAAGAATTAGCCCAGCCGAGGTTCGAACTACGGATCCCGGGACTCCGTCCTAACCATTGCACCACAAGGCCATCGGCTGAACTCCCATAATCAGACTTTATATCAATCTTTTCTATGTCTTCATCTATTACAGTATGCTGTAATTAATCACATTGAAGCTTACCAGATTGTATAACTTGACTAAGCTAATGTCATCTGCATCAACTCGGACTCCTCCTATCCGTGGTACCAGATCAAGACCCAATTCTCTAAATACAGACGTATTAAAATTATTATTATTATTATTATTATTATTATTATTATGCAAACATAAACCTAATTTAATTAAAGACGGTTATGCTCTCTAAATGTATTATATCCAGAAAATACAAACATTATATTTTATTTTAATACAAATACAACAACAAAACAGACTAACTTGTTGCCCCAGTCAATTGTACGTAAGCATTGCTGCTTTGTGGTATGCAGTTTATCCTGAGGCGTCGCAGGAGAGAGCAACTGTCGGCGACTTTTCATTAGATCCATCATCGCCGTCAAAATAATTTTCTGATTTGATTTCCTCAGCTACAAAATGTCACAAACCAACATCACAGGTTTCATTGTTGCAAAAATTGCACACATTGCAAGTGTTTTATCTCATTTGGTAAAGTTTAGCTGATTCTGAACCTCGGGGCTTTCCGGAAAACAATTGGGACATACACACAAACAGTAAACCAGTTATATAGCAAAAGCAATCTGTACGCTCTTACATTAATAAGCTATTATTTATTGCGTATTTTAGGCAGGCATTCATATGCGCTGTATGAATATAGAATGGAAGCGATTATTATACATATATACATCGAACACAAAAAGGACAAGGTTCAGTTAGGAGAATTTTTTGAATAATCTTCTGACAGACATCCAATGCTGCCCATTCGCCGTTTAAGGAAATCTAGGATCAAATTTTATGGATTGAAGCTGTAATGAGCTGAGTCTGCTTCAGCCATAGTTTACTCTAATTAATTTTTTAAATCTCAAGGAAGTTCTCATTAAATTCGGGACAAGACTGAACTATATCTCAGTGATACTCAAACATACTAAGCCTTAATGGAGGATCACTTACAGTGTATTGTAGAAACCATAGTTTGGACCATTCAGGTAACGTTGCAGCAATTTCAGTTACCACTGGATCCTCAAAAGGTATCGCTGTCTCATATGGACTGAAAGTAAGATCAAAACATCATTACACACTACTACTATTAATATCAATAAATATTACTCTCACTTTTCTTCCTAATATTAACCGCATCCAGTATTGTTGCTGTTCGCTTGTAATTATCCAGTACGTTTCAAAGGGTTGTGCCAGGGCCGTGAAGCGGGCTTCGGGCTCGGGCCGGCCCGACACCGGCCCGGCCCGAGTTTTTAATGAGTCGGCCCGGCCCGAGCCCGGCCCGAGTTTTCTTTTGGGCCCGGCCCGACTCGGGCCGCTCGGGCCGTTCGGGCCGCTCGGGCTTTCCGAGCTATTTGACTGGTTTGTCTTTGCTGAAAAAATATTGATTTTCTGCAGTGGCCTCTTTTCTCGGCACAGTGTTGTCTTCTTCATCGCTATGCATCAGAAACTATACAACTGAAGCGAAGTATTTGTGTAGACAAGTTTAGCACATGATTCAACTGTCGAAATGGTATTAGCATGTGTGTTGCGAAATTCTGACTGTATACAGGTATTCTGTAAAAAGTTATGGCTTAGTTAGCGAGAAATTGTCTTCATACAAACATTTGTAAAATTCAAAAGGAACTATATACATATATTGTTAATCTGCCCTGCCTGCGGCGGCAAGCAAACGATATGGACGCTAACAAGTATAGTTTTGTAAACTACCCATTTATCGTCCGTGATCAACTGTGTATGTAACGCTGTTTAATATAAGCTGTATGAGTATTTCTCCAAAGATTCAGTTTTTCATTCCTTTTTTGAACGGTTTATTACTTATCCAAAAATCTTACAATCTGCAAGGTAAGCTTTACAGCTCCTGTGAATGGTTGCAAATGCGTGCTCAAAGCAGGATATGAAATTTATCAAATGAAAAGTTTTTAACAATAGCTGCACTTAAAATTACAGCTAATCTAGCCGTGAAGTTTCATTATTGGGTCTACAATGCATCACATTAATAAAACTAAAGTGATTTGGCCCATTTTTGGGCTTCTTCGCAGGTGTCAGGCTGCACTCGGGCCATTTGGGCTGCACTCGGGCCGTTCGGGCTGCACCGGGCTGCACTCGAGCCGTTCGGGCTGCACTCGGTCCGTCCGGGCTGCACTCGGTTCGTCCGGGCTGCACTCGGGCCGCTCGGGCTGCACTCGGGCCATTTGGGCTGCACTCGGGCCATTTGGGCTGCACTCGGTCCGTCCGGGCTGCACTCGGGCCGCTCGGGCTGCACTCGGGCCGCTCGGGCTGCACTCGAGCCGTTCGGGCTGCACTCGGTCCGTCCGGGCTGCACTCGGACCGCTCGGGCTGCACTCGGGCCGCTCGGGCTGCACACGGGCCGCTCGGGCTGCACTCGGGCCGCTCGGGCTGCACTCGGGCCGTTCGGGCTGCACTCGGGTCGCTCGGGCTCTTCGGGCCGCTCGGGCTCCTAGGGCCGCTCGGGCCGTGAATCGGGCTTCGGGCTCGGGCCGTGAAGCGGGCCTCGGGCTTCGGGCCGGGCTCGGGCCGGGCTGGCCCGGCCCGAAGCCCGGCCCGAGGAGCCTGGTTGGCCCGAGCCCGAGCCCGGCCCGAGAAATTTCTTAACGGCACAACCCTGAAGTATATAGTCATATATTTGGAAAGAAAAGAATACGAACATATTCGAAGGCATTTTCAAATATTACGAGACTGTACATAAAGTTTCTGGACTTACCCTGAATTAATCAACGTGAACTTCTTGAAAAATAAATATGATTTTGGAAAGATACCCTGAAAAATAAAATTAAAGACACTGAATGTCAGAAAAGTGAATGTCACAGGATTTTTTCACGTCGATTATCGTAGTGTATTTATCACAATAGTAAAATTTATTGCTGTTACTCTCCATCATAAAATTTCACAGCTGTTCTAATTTGTGCTTCGGTTATAGAAAAATTAATTACTATTTATTAATATTATTAACATGAACGTTGTGGACAAAAATTTACTATAAGTTACTGTCGTGTCGACGCCGAAAGTTAGAATAAACGTATTGTTAATTAGCGTATAACATGGGCTTTAATTATATTACCTTTAAAAGTTTATTCTTCAAAGAAAATCCTCTAACCCAATCTAAACATTATTAAAATAAAAATGAGTGCATACGTAGAAAAGAAAGAAGAGAGGTTAATCTTCCTACATCAATGATCAATCATCCTACCCACATGGCGTCCTAAACTTATTTCTGCAAGGGGTTAGAAAATTTCTCAAAAAGCTTGGGAAGAATTCTTCCAAACTTTGCCAGAACCTTTTACTTCTCAAACGACTACTGTTTACTAAAGCATATTTATGAAAACCGTACTATATGAAAATATTCTTGCAAAGGGAAACAAAATTGTGCAAAGATCAAATAAAAATAGACATGCAGGGAGCAACCTGTCTTTTGATTTTTGAGTCATATTACAAGCCTCTCGTCATATATGTAGCAGTCTTTACCTCCACATTCCTCCAAGATTTGAACTGTTTCTCCAAGATCAAGAACTAACGATTCTTTGATTTCGGATTTGAATGGATAAATAACTAAAACACAACATGATATCCAATCACATAACCAGATATTATCTTTACGGGAGAAAAATTTCTTTTTTACAGCTACCTCATTCCAGTCGGTGCTGATAGGGGTTGTGCCAGCTTAGAACGTAAGCATTTTTGAGGGAAGTGGCTGCTGTCACTGAATAATTACCATACCAATTACCCGAGCTGTTCTACAAGGCTATCAGTACGCCCATTACATCCACCGAAATGGAGGTGCTGTGGTAGCTCCCCCACACTGGCGGCCACAATATCAGTAAATTGAACAGGAGGGATTTTCGAAATAGGGTGCTTTTGCGTTTTTACCCCCTCCCCCAGCCCTAACTTTTGATTTTTTGGACCAATAACCCTGAAATTTGATATGGGAGTGTAACCGGCTATTTTAGACTCGTAGCCGATTACCAGGGAGAGAAGGCTTACATACAACTACTACTACAGATTCCTTTTACTCAGCTATTCACAGGTTCACAAAATACAAACGCAACCTGACACAAAGCATCAACTACAAATACCTACGTCGGTACTTCCACGACACGACACAACCGAAAACCCTTAGGTAAGCACTTACACAGCCGCACAGCGGTATCCACAGACAGACAGACAGTCACTAACTCCGGGCTGTCACTTCCAGTAACCCAAACCGACTGACTACCCCGCAGTCGAACTCAACTAAGCAGCTAGGACAAACCACGCCTAGACCTCGTGCTGCTATCGGCAGCCACTTAACAACCAACCAAGTCTTTAACACAGAGACTCGCTTAGACGGAGTGCCTGGGTGACTGACTGAACCGCACCCAACCTGACTTGACTGACTGAACCGAGCCAAACCGACTGACTGACTAACTGGCTAACTGTGCCGAGTATTTATACTTTTCTGCAGGTGCGTGACATTTCGAAGAACCATCCCAAAAATAGAAGGCTGACATTTAAGAAACCCGAAAAGTCGCTATTTTGCTGATTAATTCCAGGAATTCAAAAAGGTTATACTTTTTAGGAGCCTCCCAATTTGCGTCAACAAGTTGACGACCCAAAGAAGCCTATTACTTTTCTACATGGCATATAACGATTATATGCTACGTGCTAATCCAGCTCAGGCTTTTACACACGGCATATAACGATTACTGACACGTTATATGCTGCATGCTAACGCAGCTGCAGCCAGCAGCATTATATGCATCATATATTACAGCAGCAGCAGGCAGCCTTATATATAGCACGCGGAAGCAGCAGCCTTGCTATGTATATTACGCAGCAGCAGCTGCTATATGCCATTATATGCAGCGTGCTAAAATCGCGCTGCGACAAAGAGAAGAATACGTATATTACGTATATATACCTACGTTAAGGTGTGCACGTATTTCATAGATTATATGCTACGTAGTAATTTGTACCTAAGTGTCCTGTTACATTTCTCCCCCTTAATAAAAGAAAGCGTCCTCGCTTTTACGGGAGCAAAAATTTGGCAGATAACTCAGGGAACACTGGGAGAGAGATTGAACGAAGGGCTTCATACACATTGGGGCTGACCCATTAAGTCAGAGAAGAAAACGTTTGTAACGGATACGCTACGCAACGGCATACGACAGCTGAAAGCAGATGGAAAGGAATCCGCAGACTGTTGAATACGTATATATAGATAGAGTACAAAAGACAAACTACAAAAGCCACAAATCTAGTCTACCGAATGGAGTCGTCATAAACAGTTCGGAAAGTTCGCAAATTCACACAAAAATACATAAACACGGAAATGACTATACAGCAGATTACAGCAGAACACAACTACAGTCAGGATTCTAAATACAGTGTCTATAGTTGCAGCAGGACTTCTCTACCGTTGAACCAGGTCCCATCAGTCGTGTTCTCACAAGTCGTAATCGGGGACGTTTCCACTTATAGTACTTCGGGGTAAACAATTGCTCTAGGATTAACCAAGGTATTAGCCAAGACCTCTGGTGTTTGGATGCAGATTCAATTTGCAGAAATCGAGAGGCGTAGTAAATGCAGCTACTGAACTGACTCAAAGTAAAAATCTTTGAATTGCAGCATTTAGAGCTAATCTTTGAGGTTAAGGGGTGCGGTACCAAGGAATCCTGAACAGTTTGCGGTATTACAACAGTGACCGCTTTGTCCGTTTTTCCAACAATCAAACCAAGGATTAAGAACCATACAATTCCAAGAAACAGTCCAAATTTCGAAATAAAGCTAAAGGGCACACTTCTACGGTCAGTTATCGAAAACTTTTTAGAACGCATATGCTTGCTATTACACCAACCGCGTCGCCCAAGATTTTGCTCTACAGGTAATGTCTGAACGGCTCTGTTCGTACGATTTTGTTTGCACAGGTTAGCTACAGGTGCCTGACCAGGTAAGCTTAGCATTTTCTCGGGAAGCTTTTGTTGCGGCTGAATTTTGAATAGAACACTTGCTGTTACAGTCAAGTTCACGCTATGTGCTACAGTCGCCACAGCGTTAAAATTTTCAAACTGCTGCTGAACTTTCACATCTTTCGCAGCTTGTGAGCATAAAATTGGTACAAATGCCAAGTTCTCAACATCTTTATTGGACACTTCACTTCCTACGATCTGTTTTTCTCTAGTGACTTTTGTGCACACATGCTCGACCACTTTGCTAGAATAGGGTTTCGTGATTACGGCTTCGATTTCAGTCAATTTAACCTGACCCGAGCACGGCAATTCTTCCTGCCTATTGTTATAGATGGGCCATGGGCTGTTAAAGCTCATTTTTATGGATCCTCGGGCCTCCGGGGGTTCAAGTTGCTTACTCACTCGTCCCCGCTGTGCTTCAGAAATTTTATGCAATATCTGTCTTATAGGCTGACAGTCTGTTGTGCTGACGGTAGGCTCTACCACAGCACGCTGTCCGAATACAAACTCAACTTTTGCAAACATGTATGCGAAGGAGGCAAGTAATTGTTTAAGCTTTTGCTGTTCTAAAATCGCCAGCATATAGCAAAACAAATCTAAAATTATCATGAGGTCAACAGACCTTAAGCCGCCTGTTATCATTTCACAGGACAGGACACAATGAGCTGACGTGGCTTGCAGCTGTGCGAATAAATTTACATTAGCTCCTTTATTCAGCTGCATTACTTCAGCTAACGGGTTAACTGCCAGCATAGGCGTATTACGCTGCGCTGTTGTCACCGCCGCAGGTGCTACAACTAAGCCCTGGCCTTCATTTTTCAACATGTTGGCGCTCGGTTCACTAAACCCAATTTTATCTTCCGAAACGCTAAACCCAACACCCTCTGGGGCGCAGCTAACTACATCTTCGCAACATGAAGGTATTTCAAGACGTTCAGAAAGAAAGACAGGGCAGGTGTCGTTTTCAATTGTCTCAATATATTTATTTAGTTCGGGCAGGGGGTCCTCACTACCTCTGTGTCCTTCACCCACTTCTACTCTGTCGGGGTGAAAACTGACACATCCTCCGAGTGCCGCTACCGCATTCGTACCCAAGATGACATCATACGGCAGCCCCTCAGCGACGTACACATACAAATTTAGAATCTTCCCTCCAACTAGGAAATCTGCAAAACATCCGCCTATAATAACTACCGCATTACCGGTTAGGGAAGTGATATTTACATTACTGCAATTTTGTAATGAGGCATCGTGTAACCCATTACGTACTAGAGTTACTGTACTGCCCGTGTCGACTAACATTTCTGCTGGTCGACCACAAACTAACCCATAAAGCAAAGGAGACTTTCCTACAGCTACATCGGAAAGCACAGCTCTGTTAACTGCTTCACTGTCACTGAAAGTTTGTATCAAAACGTTAGCTTGCTCGTCTTGATATGATCTCTCAGCAAGAAATCGGTTAACTAGCCGCCTGTTTTGCTCTCTTAACGCATTCATTTCCTGTTGGACACGAGTTTGCTCGCCATGAAACGCTGGCGAAGATCTCGAACTATGGTCTTCATAATTTGAAGTTTCGTGGCTAGTACTTGCTCGGCTAGCCATCTCATATCGTGTGTCTCGAATAGGAAAACGTCGGGGGTTAGGATTAGGCTGTCTCGGAGGGAATCCATTACTACCTCGAGGGCATCTAGCTCGGATGTGTCCCGGTTTCCCACAGAGAAAACAAATAGGCCGGCCATCTATAGTTCGTTCATTACGTACCCCTGGGCTTGTTCTACGGAATTCCCTAAATTCTGGTGATCTACTTCTAGGAGCACCTGTAGGGCCGTCGGATACTTTACCGGAATTAATTTCCTTTAGAGCTTGGACCATTTGAGAAGCAAAGCCTTCATACTGCTTTTGCTGCTCCTTGACTAGCTCTATCAAACCTTTCATAGCAGTTTCTCCGTCTTGTTTAGCAGACGAAGGCCATTCTCTGGGAGGGGAGTCACTAAACCTAACTGACCGCACAACTTTGTCTTCCTGATCCATATCCTCAAAAGTTTCTTGTTCTTTTGCCCGTACTACGGCGTCTTCAAAAGATGTCGGCCTACTTGAAAGGACTAGCCGACGGATACTTTTCCTCAATCCGTTCATAAAAATTTCCTTTATTAGACGATCCCTGGACTCACCCTTTAAACTGTCCCCGTAAGCCTTTCTTGCTAAATTTTGTATGGCTCTGGCGAATTCTTCAACCGATTCGCCAGTCTTCTGCTGACGCCTGTGTAACTCTGAACTAGAAGTTGTGTCAGCTAAAACTTGAGTTAACGCCTCTTTCACTTGATCCCAGCTATTTTTAATGCCAGCTGGGAGAGCCTCCCATGCATCAGCAGCATAGCCTCTCAGGTATGCCGGAAACAATTTAACCTTACTAGTGTCTGCCCAATCGTTGATTAGAGAAATTCTTTCAAAAGTACGCACAAAATCTCGAAAATCATCCCCAATTTCTCCTTTATAAACAGGAATTTGTTTTACATCTATGACACACTTAGAGCGGTCTAGCTCGCCTTTATCATCCACAGGCATAGTAAACTCTAATTTCCTGGGGCGAAACAGTAAAGTTTTACTAGGAACAGAAAAATAACTTCCAATTGGAGTCGTAAGCTCAGGCGAGTTTCGCTCCCTCTTTTCTACAATGGGGTCCTCAACAAAATACTCTTCAACCGGCTCAGAAAAACACGAGCTAAGTGTTCGACTACCACTTGACACGTAAGACCCGTCTGGTGAACTATAAGCTCCGTCAACCAGAACTTCACTATCAGATAAACTGCGGTTCCACAACTTGATTCGATTCCCAACTATTAACGGGGTAAAACCGAAGCCCTTTCTCTCCCTTCAAAAACAGAAATCCTGGCAGCCTCGCCAAATCTGTAACCGGCTATTTTAGACTCGTAGCCGATTACCAGGGAGAGAAGGCTTACATACAACTACTACTACAGATTCCTTTTACTCAGCTATTCACAGGTTCACAAAATACAAACGCAACCTGACACAAAGCATCAACTACAAATACCTACGTCGGTACTTCCACGACACGACACAACCGAAAACCCTTAGGTAAGCACTTACACAGCCGCACAGCGGTATCCACAGACAGACAGACAGTCACTAACTCCGGGCTGTCACTTCCAGTAACCCAAACCGACTGACTACCCCGCAGTCGAACTCAACTAAGCAGCTAGGACAAACCACGCCTAGACCTCGTGCTGCTATCGGCAGCCACTTAACAACCAACCAAGTCTTTAACACAGAGACTCGCTTAGACGGAGTGCCTGGGTGACTGACTGAACCGCACCCAACCTGACTTGACTGACTGAACCGAGCCAAACCGACTGACTGACTAACTGGCTAACTGTGCCGAGTATTTATACTTTTCTGCAGGTGCGTGACATTTCGAAGAACCATCCCAAAAATAGAAGGCTGACATTTAAGAAACCCGAAAAGTCGCTATTTTGCTGATTAATTCCAGGAATTCAAAAAGGTTATACTTTTTAGGAGCCTCCCAATTTGCGTCAACAAGTTGACGACCCAAAGAAGCCTATTACTTTTCTACATGGCATATAACGATTATATGCTACGTGCTAATCCAGCTCAGGCTTTTACACACGGCATATAACGATTACTGACACGTTATATGCTGCATGCTAACGCAGCTGCAGCCAGCAGCATTATATGCATCATATATTACAGCAGCAGCAGGCAGCCTTATATATAGCACGCGGAAGCAGCAGCCTTGCTATGTATATTACGCAGCAGCAGCTGCTATATGCCATTATATGCAGCGTGCTAAAATCGCGCTGCGACAAAGAGAAGAATACGTATATTACGTATATATACCTACGTTAAGGTGTGCACGTATTTCATAGATTATATGCTACGTAGTAATTTGTACCTAAGTGTCCTGTTACAGGAGCATACTGGAGGCTGATGAATTCAAAAATTCAAAAATTTTAAATTTTAGTTTGGTAGGGGCGAACCAAGGAGAACCAAAAATGTTTGGAAATTTTGCTGAAAACTTGCATACAGGTGTTTTCTGGGGCGCTGAGCACGAATCTGAAATCCGTTTTTCGATTCAGCTTTTCGTTAGCTCCGTATAAGCTAAAGTTGTAAGCTTAACAGTATGCACCCACACCAACTTTCAAAGTTATTGGTAAAAAATCAAAAGTTAGGGCTGGGGAGGGGAAAAACGCTAAAGATCCATTTTTTGTTCAAGCTCTAGATTTGACGTGATTCTCCACTTGTAGCGCAGTAGGCAAACACACTGCGCTACAGGAGGTTCAGAAGAATTTATTCTGCGTGTATCCTACTGCATACACCTGGTACCTATGCCTAGCGAAAACAAAACTCATACATGATCCCATCCCATCTACAGCTGAAACTTAAAATTCAAATTCTTCCTTAAAGCTGTCTTTGCAAAAGTCGGTGAGTGTCTCAGGCGACGATTTTAAAAATTTCAGGTAACTGTCCCAGGTGACGCCATCACTTTTTGCCACCCTTTTGGAATTAATAACCTTCTAACAAATTTGCAAAAAGCAGCGGGAGAAACATGATCGCACCTTTTCTAGATAAGTCTTGGACTATCTTCAAATGCAGACAATTGAAATCAACTACTACAGGAAGTTTATCCCCGTCGGGTGGCGAAAGGTAGCAGTGTTGCCTGAGACAGTGCCCCAAAAGGTGCATTTATTTCAACTTTCGCCTAAACAAGTTTTACCATGTGGACTTCACTCTACCACTTCCACTTGTAATTGTTCATTTTGCAGCACGGTGAAAGTAGTATAGGAGGGCCATTTCATGCCTTACTCCCGGAGTAAATGACCTATTGACCTTTCCCTACAAGTTTGACCCATCCTGGGAGTGTGTATATATCCTCGGTTCACAGTTTTCCTTAACCTTCAATTTCCACACAATTGACCTTCTGACCTCTTGCCTACCTACGATCCTAACTACTTATGCAATCCTATAATATACCTGAATCTTAACCATTTACTTTGGATTTTAAGCATTTATTTCCGTCCCTCTGTGTTCTTCCCCCGGGGCTTGGGACCCGGCGTCGGCCCATTACCGGTGTTTTTGGGTTTTTCATATTTTTTATTTTTTGTGCTATTCTGCTTTCTAAGCGATTATTTACACTAGCCTACCAAGCTACCTACCTAACTTACCTAACATAATCTATAATATCTACAACCTAAGCCCGGTCCTAGTCTAATGTTTTTATGTTTTATTCTTTTTTTATTTTCTGCGCACAACACATATATACAACTATTTACAGTAGCCCTGAAGAGGACTGTTGGGATAAAACAAGCACAACAACCAATACTAGACATATGTAGGTTATATATCCAAAGGGGCCGTACTCACCCCATCTGCTAGGACTTTCCTTTTTGGATAAAGGTAGGGTAGGGAATCTTTGGTTTGAAAGTATTGTATTATTTTATTCTCTATATTTCTAAGACCACGATTTTCCCCAGAATTTGTTTTTTCTGTTTTTAAAACTTCTTTAAAATCTTCGGGAGTGTAACTATTTAGTGCCTTGCTCACTCCTTTGTGGGAGACTTTATTTGTCTTTCCCCAAGCTAGGTAAGTTTTACTACAAAGTGCTATAATCCCATCTCCGGTCCATTCTTCTTTAAATAATCCAGGGATACGTTTTTGGGAAGGGTCTAGGACAAAGAAATCCTTGAGAGCCGTTTTCCGCCTACTTTCATTTATTACTGGGACGCAATCGTTTAAATTTTTGGAAGAGCAGGCGAAGTAGAGGGAGTCGGTATCCATTTGGCAGAGTTGGAAAGTTTCCGGCCACAAATTTGGTTTCAGGCAGTCGTAGTAGAATTGAAGCATCCTAAGTTTGGCATACTGATAGACGAAGAACCCCACTAACTCTGGAAGCCTATAAACAATTTTGGACTTAGCAGATTGAACCTCATAAATCCCATTTCCCAGATCATCTAATCTTCTAAATCTCCACCCATTAACTTCCCTACTTGCGCTAGATCTTTGACAATATTTTACATCCTGGTGATTTTCTAAGTTTGTAATTGTCCGGCCATAATAAGAATTACCCAGAAGTTTGAACATTTCTCCCTTGAGTGCTAAATCCGGGTCGGAATCGGCTGCAGAACGATGGTAAGTAACTTCATGTCCCAATTCTTTGAAACAGGTCTTAGGTTTGAACTCAATTGCTTGGTAAATCTTGATAATTATCAGTCCATGTTTTAGATACCATTTAATTAGGGGAGTAGCTAGGACAATTTTCTTTCCAAAGTAACTTCCAATTAAACCTCTTCTAGGTTGTGCCATTAACTCATTTAATTCGCAAAAAGTTTTCATGTGATCCCCAATGTCTTCCTTAGTAATTTCTACATTTTTGAAAATAGGGGTCATCTCAGCAAAATGTTCTTTCTTATCCGCAGGAACTTCTATATCCACCTCAACTAGTCCGAAGAGTCTATTGGCTTGAATTTGGGTAACTAGCTGTGCAAAAGTTAGGACTGATCTTTTCTTAGGGAGATTGAAGTGTTCCTCTATAAACTCTTGCATGTCCGGGGAATCTTTTAAATCTTTATCAAATTCACACTCCCATTTTTCAATCAAATCGAAACCCCCATCCTTAATTGCCTGAGTAACCCTTTCCGTTCTTTCCCTTCTTTTAGTTCTATCCTCAGGGTCCTGATTCCTATCCAACTCACAACCGTGTCCGTGGAAATAGCACCCATGAAATTGTAAAACTAAATTCTTTTCCGAAACCCACCCATCTACTTTTGATTTTCCTATTCTTTTTTGTCCCCCATTGTAAGCATGCTCAACTCTTACTCCCATTGCCTTAGCCATGTACTCCAGCCACATTGCTTCTTTTCTGCCCCGTTGTAGCCATCTCTTGAATTTCCCATCTTCTGTGGGTTTCCATTCGGCGTACAATCCAGTGGGCATTTCTTGCATAGTGCACCATAGATATAGGGCATTTGCATCGAACCCAAAAATTTGTGCAACTTTGAACCCATTTGTAATTTCGGTAACCCCGGCTTCATGATATCTGTGGAACACCAAACTAGGCCCTCCAACTATATTGTCCTTAATCAATTTATGCCAATGTTTAGTGAACTTATTAACAAGGGGAACGATCGTATGCTTCGGAATTTTATTCATCATATGTTTGTATGCCAGACCAGGTAGAGAAATTGCCCCACTTTTAAACATGTCAATCCCCATAGTTTTCCAAAATTCTACCATCTTTTCGGTAGCTTGAAGGAAGGGCCCTACATCCAAATTATTGTACCAAATTAGTTGTTCTCGTATTGTTTTAAATTTGTATTTTCTCCATGCTGCTACAACGGCTATAAAGTCCTCATCTGAAATTTCTTTTTGTTTAAGGGTTGAGTAGTACAAGTCACGGAGGGGGAATCCCTGATCTAGGAATTCAAGGGAAGTAAAAGCTTCGTAGGGGAAAGCGCCTTTTTGATCCTCAATTTTGAATCCCTTTAGCCACTTTTTGTAGGAGGTCCCAGCGGCAAGGTAATTTGTGATGTCGAGGAAGTACAATTTAGGGGTAGAGAGCGCCATATAGTTGTTATTCTTTTTGACTACATGCTTAGTTTCTTGACCATTTAGGAGTAAATTTTTGATTAGACAAGACTTTATAAGGTTCATATCAAATTTTCCAGAGTTGAATCCTAATGTAGGGACTTCGCTTTAAGCCATTCGTCGAATTCGCCAAGAAGTTTTTCATGTTCAGCTAATCCAGAAAGGGTGGGCTCATAGATTTCCCTCAGAAGTTCGTAGGCCTTATCGGCTATCTCTTCCATATAGTCCTTCATTCGGACCACCAAATCATAGGGATCCCCAGTAGTAATTAGACAATTTGGAGTTTCATACCCCGGGACATTGGATGCAATAGAAACAGAGGCGGGAACGAGTTCCTTTTCGTAAATCAATTTTTGCCCGCTTTTCTTATCAGTTTCCTTGAACATACACTCAAAGTCGTAGGCTATTCTAAAGGGGTAGTACCATTCTGGCACCGGAATTCCTAGCTCACTAATTTTATGAAGGATTGTTTTAGTAGGTCCAACTCCTCCGCCAGGGAATAAATGCTTTATGCCGACATCGCAACTTTTAGAATGTTTCATAAATTTGCCGTGATGGTGGAACAGTTTGTCACAGTTTGAGCACTTCCAAGTATGGGTGAACTTGTTTACATTTTTAATAAAGGAGAAGTGGTTTTCGTAAATATTAATGGCCATTTTCCTTGAATGTTTACCCAAAGGCCGCCGGATGAGTTTTGCTGCAATATCTGTAATTTCCTGATCCCGTTCGTGGTTTCTAATTAAAAGTTCATTGAGATCTTCAGGCTCCTCATCGGCTTCCTCAGCTGTAGGCCCTAACTCATAAACTGTAATAGCAATGTCAAATTTTTCCTCAATCTCATCCAAATCTTCTAAAGTCACTCCATTAAACTCTTCCCCATGTTGAACCCATTGATCAATTAGCTCATTAGTCTTTTCCTCCAACGCATGAAGCTTTGATCCCGATGCCAGCGCTAAGCACCTGAACAAGCACTTCTCGTCTTGGTAGGGTCTCCCTGAATTTTGATTAGTTACCAGTGTATTGATACCTCGGTTATTTTTCACGTAATCGGGTAGATACCTAGCCTCACCCACGGCATAGGAGATAAGTTTATTAATGTAAAAGCAAACATTTGTAATTTCCAGGACAATCCATTTAGTGTTTGGGCGCTGTTGCCTAACCCACTCAAGAATATCCCCTCTGTCTAGCTCATAGAAAATTTTTCCTAGGTCCCCTCATTTGAAATATGGATTGGCTCATCAAAATAGCGACTGTTTCCGGAAGGGTAGTAGTATCTAAGCTCCCCGTCTTCGATGTTCCTATGAACAAACCCAAAGGAAAGGTTGAATTTAAACTGCCACCTCTGAAGTTTGAATATAATTTTAACTAGGTCCTTAATCTTAGACGGGTCCTCGAGCCGAAAGTTATATCTATTTTGGATTCCGGAAGAAACAAAGTAGCGAGTAATCCGACTCCAGTTTTCTCTGTAAACTTGGGCTAAGTCCTCAGGGAAATCCTTAACTATACTTCTGGTCAGTTTGGGGGCGTCCTCAGTAGGGAGATTGGAGAAGTGGGTTTGCCTAAGGGTCCTGCCTAAGGGTTTGCCTAAGGAATTTTGGGGGCTTAATGATTAGTCCTAAGATAGACTTGATAACCTTTATAAGTTTTATATTTAAAGCCGCATTTTCGGCATTCATAGGAGGGGCCGCCGTTCGGATGGAACTTATATATGTGCCTTTCCAAGTTATATTTCCTGGTAAAGGTCTTTGGACAAAGTGGGCAAGGAAAAATAGGGTTGTTAGAATGGGTTGCCTTGTGTTTTTTGAGCTCAGCCAAGGTGGGGAAAGAGTCATTGCAGGTGGGACAGGTGTGGTTTGTGGTAGTAGATGGGCCTGTGGTCTGGGAGAGGTCTGGGCATAGGTCCAGAATTCATCTGAACCAATTACCTCTTTACCATCCCACTCTGTTTTAATGAGCAAGATGGCTTTGTCGCGCAGGGCCTTGGTCATCTGGGGATCATCTTTCCAAATTCCACTTTCGATAGCGGCGTTCAACTGAGAAACAGAAGACATTTTCGAAATAGAAAGAATCAAATTTAGCAAGCGTTTATATGAACTTTACCGTTTATATGTCCTTCTAATAACTTTGCGTTTATATGTACTTTAATCGTTGAATTATTAACTTCACCGTTTATATGTACTTGTCGTTTATATGTATTTATTTCAAAACTGTTTATATGAATAGCCAAGATCGCAGAGAGAGAGAGAACCGACCGCTCGCGACGACTGACAGAGTCCAACTGACGAGGTACCCGATTTTTGCGCCCTTATATAGGTTTTTGTTAATTCCCAGGGGACAAAGATCAAAGGTGCCGACAGCGGGGGTAATCAATCAAAAGTGACAGGTCATCAATCAAATTTGACAGGTGCGGTAAAGATCAAAGGCGCCGACAGGGTGGGTAATCAATCAAAAGTGACAGGTCTCCCAAGGGACGACAGATGGTAAGCGGGTTTGAAATTTTGGAAAAGTCCCAAGGGAGAACATCTGGCCAGCGTAGAAAAAATTTGGCAAAATAGTCCCAAGGGGATAATTATGGGGCTTCGGTTTTGGGTCCCTGGGGATGACAGATGGCAAGCGTAGAAAAAAGTTTGTGAAACGGTCCCTGGGGACGGCAGATGGCAAGCCTCAAAAATGGTT